>JAGGCT020000747.1:0-100000 GCA_017654935.2 Phymorhynchus buccinoides | reverse complement strand
ACCCACACAGCACACACCTGCTCAGAAGAGCGGCCGTGAGTGCACGCACACTCACTCGCGCACACAAATGACATGCATACACAAATGACATACATACATGTACATACATGCATCGCACAATCACACACACACATACACGCACGCACACGCACACACACATCGAGATGGGGGGGGGGGGGGGGGGGGCGTATTGGAAAGACTGCCAGAACAGATGATTGACTGTGTCTGACAGCAAAAGGCAATGAATTCCAGAGTTTGACTGATGATCAGATGATGAAAAAGCTCTATCACATTTACATTTTTGTATTCGAAAGATCCTGTCGTCATTCGCTGAGCGGAGGGGTCCAAATGGAACAGCGCAATAGTTCAGACTGGAGAGACTGGAACATGTTTTTGACACACAGTGGGCATAGACAGACTGACAGAGAAGCACAAAGGCCCTTGCTCTTTTTGCAATCTACGCACGTTCTTATAGAAATGCGTTGAGGCAATGACATTCAGTTTGGAAAGGAACAGAAGAGGAGAGGACAGAAGGCCTAAGGAAATAGATGAAGATGTGTGTGTGTGTGTGTGTGCGTGTGCGTGTGCGTGTGCGTGTGCGTGCGTGTGCATTGACTTGAAGTCTAATTTCAGATCATTATAAGGTAAGCTATTGTGTCCTGTGTAAAAACAAACAAACCTTAGGATCAAAAGCTTCCATGTAATGCATAAGCACACATACTGATGCACAGGCATGTGTGCCACACGTACATTCCACACACACACAAAGGAGAGAGTATTTCATTTCCTCTCTTTATTTTACTTAAAATGAAATACAAAAATAAGTACAACATGCCATGTATCCAATTTAACCATAAAAAAACTTTACAATTTTAATTGATCATCCTAAGATGGTACCCAACCTACCAGATATGCAATGCAAACACATGCGCAAAAAGACTTAAATATCCGCCAAACACACACATATGCAATTGCTTTCACACACACACAAACACACACATATAATGCCGTTGCTTTCACACACACACATACACTACATAATATGCCCTTGCTTTCGCACGCACACACACACCACATACATGCCCTTGGTTTCACACACACACACACATACACTACATAATATGCCCTTGCTTTCGCACGCACACACACACACACCACATACATGCCCTTGGTTTCACACACACACACACACACCACATAAATGCCCTTGGTTTCACACACACACACATCACATATGCCCTTGCTTTCATACACACACACACACACACATATAATGCCGTTGCTTTCATACACACACATACACCACATGCATGCCCCTGCTTTCGCACGCACACACACACACACACACACACACACCACATACATGCCCTTGGTTTCACACACACACACACCACATAAATGCCCTTGGTTTCACACACACACACCACATATGCCCTTGCTTTCACACACACACACATTTGCAAACAAACACACATACACATGAATTGTTAGCTTATAATATTAGGCTTCACAGGTCATATTTAAAATTAGATGGTATCTATTAGTTACCGAAGGCAGTTTCAATAAAAACTCCAATAACATATCAAATTTACGACCTTAATTCATACCAGCTGACATTCCTTTTTAACATCACGCCATTTCTATTGTCCTGAATTTGTTTCTTGTTCTCTCAATTTAACTTACATGATTCAAATTTCATTAAGAAAGATAACAATGATCCCAAACTTCAAAACAAAATACTAATATCTCATGAGCAGTGTTGTCACATTGAAAAGATTTACCGGGTACATTTGTGACCCAGTACCACGAAAGGGACATTAAGTGTCAAAATGACTATTCCATAAAAAGGGCACAGTTGTGAACTTCAAACAGTTTTCTTTCTAAGATATAAAAAACATTCTTTTATCCTTTTTTGTTGAAGAATTATGTACATTTGAATTTGGTAAAGTGACTGAGGCCATTTTGAGTAATCACAGCCTAAAGTCATGCCTACCCTAAGAAAACTCATCAACCTACTGATTTCAAAGCACTTTTTGGAATATTTAGAGACCATATTCAAAATTATCCTTGATTGATATGAAAGATAAGATGTAAGAGAGCACGAAAATACCCATAACTCAAACTTGACAAAAAATGAGAAACTAGCCCTGTGACTTAATGTCCCTTTCGTGGTGGTCACATTTAAAGCTTTCTCATCCTTAAGCCAACTGGCTGTGAAAAGTGATACAAAAATTAGTGCGTCAATGGTGATGAAATGTACATAGGCGTTTTATTGCAAGTAGGACAAGAAGGGGGGGGGGGGGGGGGGGGGGGGGGTGAATGATGGGGGGCCTCAGAATCAAAATTTCTTCTTTTTGTACAGTGGCATTGCTCCCACGGCGCTCATTCCGAGTCACAACTCGCAGCCACAACTACGCTTATTCAGGTCGCAGAATCTGAGACCAGCAGTCCA
Source organism: Phymorhynchus buccinoides (assembly GCA_017654935.2). Lineage (NCBI taxonomy): Eukaryota > Metazoa > Mollusca > Gastropoda > Neogastropoda > Raphitomidae > Phymorhynchus > Phymorhynchus buccinoides. Next base: position 97,548 of record JAGGCT020000747.1, on the reverse strand, counting down.
AGGGGAGCGAATCTATGTTAGGCCGTCAGGTAGCAACCAACCGAGGAGACACTGCACTGCTGCTGAGTCACTTCGGTGGAGTTCAGTAGAGCCTGTTCAGGACACCACCTACTAAGCCCCCTACTGACGACACTAGAGTCAAAATTTATAACAAAAATCCTTAAAAAGCACTTTACAAATACAAAGGTGTTGTAATTTGTCTTAATTTTGAATACAATTTTCAATAATGCTGAGATTGTTTTATTTTCAATTTATTAACGAAGTATGACCGAACCAATGAGCTCTGCCAACCAAAGCCCTGCAAACTTCCTGATTCCAGGTGCAAAATAACTCTGCAGGCCAGAAGCAAACTTTGTGATCTGGTGCTTGCAGGCTGGAATGTCTGCTCTGTCTGCTTTTGGACAAGGGGAATTTTTACCTATGCTTCTGGTTCAATTTTATAAAAGTCTTTCAAACGACACTTAAAACTCAGGTTCTCCCAGGTTCTGTCTATATTGATGGCACTGAGATCAAGCTATCAACATCTGTCCGCAATCTAGGTGTTACTTTGGACCAAACCTTTTCTTTCAAACAGCATGTTTCCAATGTTTGCAAGTCTTGCTATCTAGAACTTTGAAGAATTAGTTCAATCCACCGTTTCCTCTCTCAAGATGCCCTGAACTCTAGTCTGTATTTGTATAAATATTTGTATCCTCTAACGTTTGTGTATGTGTGTTGGTGTATGTGGTCAGTCCGTGCAACTCAGTTGCTATGGCTTACTGAATGAAAGATGAATAATAAGTCGATGTCGATAAATGTGTGTGTGTGTGTGTGTGTGAGAGAGAGAGAGAGAGAGAGAGAGAGAGAGAGAGAGAGTTGCTTTGTACATGTGTTGTTACTATTTTTGTTATCTACTTGTTGATGAATAATTGATTGTAAAGCGCTTTGGGCTCATTTGAGGTAAAGCGCTATATAATTGTACTACTATTATTATTATTAAAACTGAGTTTCTACATGCGATGCATCATATTGCATGCCTGCCCCTGCCATATGATGGGCACATTAAAACCCATTCCTTTTTAATTACTGAACATACCAGCAAGAAACTACAGACAGTGCTGAATAGCCTTTCATTATTTTGGTGCATATAGTTATAAAGGAAAAAACCCTGAAAATAGTGGAGTGTGAGGGAGGGACTGAAGGCCAGGAAATGAGGTTACCAAAAATGGTATGGTGTTGAAAAAAAAATTTAAATGAAAAAAAGGGAACATTTCTGTCGAATGCTCAGAATAAACCATGTTAACTTCATTTAGGATTCCTTGTATTATGCTAAACTTGAACATCACAATCATACTCGTATGGCTGGTGATCAAGTCAATTAACAGTAACACAAAACTGCTGCTTAAACGTGAAGAAGACCCGTTTTCATCCAAATGCGAGTACGACATTGCCAGTGGACCACATCTGGTGTGCTGCCTTGGGGTTAGGTGGTCATGAGGATGGAGGATGGAGGAGGTTAAGAGGACTGTGTGCACCGTGTCAGTCATAGTCGTAATAGTGATCCTCATCCTCCATTGACACTGCAAAACAGGCAGAGAGGATATGGCACTGTGTTGTGTCATGCATTGTGCTACGTCGTAGTCATGTTGTGTTATGTTGTATTTAATATACATCATCACAGTGGGTTGATCCCAGTCAGCTGCCCTCACCTGGAGAGCGCCATGCCACTAAATCAGGCATGGCATAGGAGGAAAAACATTTTTCCTCTGAAATATTTAAAGGGTTTCAGGAGATGTTGTCTCTTACACATCTGTATTGTTAAAAATTTGGGACTTTCCTGGTGTTGCACTGCCTCCGGGCATTGCCTCCAGGATCGTTCTCACCATCTTTATATCTACTAATGTCCGATATGTGTCTGTTTCAGACTGGAGGACGTTAGGCAGAATTTAATTCATTCATTGTCTCTTTGTGTAATCAAGGGACCATTAACCCTTTCAACGCCAATGTCGCATTTTAGCACCACAATGGTTTAACACCCATGTCACTAAAAGGCATCAAATCAGGGTCTGTTATCCAAAGACCCTATTGTCTTAGTTTTGGGAAGTAAGGATAGACCTTATTTTATATATGTCACAGAAGAATCCCCAATACTGCAGATGGATTTTGTTCTCTACCCAGGTAAATTTACTGGAGTTTTTGGGCTGAAATATGGCTGGCAGTGAAAGGGTTAAAAGCTCTAATGGTGATCAAGGGGCAACTGCTCTTGAAGATGAAAATGTAGAACTGTTCAAACTTGGGGAAAGGGCATCTCCTCAAGCTGAAACCTTCTGACATTTGTTTTTCTGCATTCACCTTTCTCTGAATTCAGATATTTCTCTGAAAATTACCATGCCTACTAAGCAGCACCACCTTATTTTTTCATTTTTTGTGGCATAATGGGGGAGTAAAATGGAACAATGTTGACCATTGTCGACGTCTTTGTTGCCACCTGGTTCCTTAAAATGGGGGCAAAAAGGCATACAGCAAGCACTTAGCAGGACCTCCGTTCTGTTGGCTCTTCCAAAGCACTTGAGGCTGAGACTATAAGATCCAGTGGAAGACAAGCAGAAAATCTGGTGATAATGAATTTTTAATCCAGGGACTGTCGCTTATGAGGCAAGTATATGAACCTTACACCCATACTACCACTAGGTATCAGTATATGTACAAATGGACACGATCACTGTGTTTGGTGATGTTGGTAATGATGGCGACTACGACTATGACTACCGGCTATCAATGTCTGTAAATGGACAGCATCTTATGTTTGGTGATGCTGATAATGATGGCGACTATGACTATGACTACATGTACCAGCTATCAATGTCTGTAAATAGACAGCATCTTATGTTTGGTGATGCTGATAATGATGGCGACTATGACTATGACTACCGGCTATCAATGTCTGTAAATGGACAGCATCTTATGTTTGGTGATGCTGATAATGATGGCGACTATGACTATGACTACCGGCTATCAATGTCTGTAATTGGACAGCATCTTATGTTTGGTGATGCTGATAATGATGGCGACTATGACTATGACTACCAGCTATCAATGTCTGTAAATGGACAGCATCTTATGTTTGGTGATGCTGATAATGATGGCGACTATGACTATGACTACATGTACCAGCTATCAATGTCTGTAAATAGACAGCATCTTATGTTTGGTGATGCTGATAATGATGGCGACTATGACTATGACTACCGGCTATCAATGTCTGTAAATGGACAGCATCTTATGTTTGGTGCTGTTGGTAATGATGGTGACTATGACTATGAGTATGACTACCAGGTATCAATATGTCTGTAAGTGGACAGCATCTAATGTTTGGTGCTGCTGATAACGATGATGACTATGACTACGACTATGACTACCAGGTATCAATATGTCTGTAAATGGACAGCATCTTATGTCTTGGTGATGCTGATAACGATGATGACTATGACTATGATGACTATGACTATCAGCTATCAATATGTCTGTAAATGGACAGCATCTTATGTTTGGTGCTGTTGGTAACGATGATGACTATGACTATGACTTCCAACTATCAATATGTTTGTAAATGGACAGCATCTTATGTTTGGTGCTGCTGATAACGATGATGACTATGACTATGACTATGACTACCGGCTATCAATATGTCTGTAAATGGACAGCATCTTATGTTTGGTGCTGCTGGTAACGATGATGACTATGACTATGACTACCGGCTATCAATATACATGTAAATGGACAGGATCTTATGCTTTGGTGCTGCTGATAACGATGGCGACTATGACTACGACTACCAGGCATCAATATACATGTAAATGGACAGGATCTTATGTTTTGGTGATGCTGATAATGATGGTGACTATGACTATGTTCTTGGATAATCATAGTCGTAATAATCCCCTTCTTCATCTTCGGCGAACTCTGCAAAAAGGGAGAAAATGATTTAAAAGAATAATCAAACATGAAAAGGTAAAAAAAATAAATGATGGAGAAGCAATACAAGATAGTGTGTGTGTGTGTGTGTGTGTGTATGTGTGTGTGACTGTGACTATCAGCTATCAATATGTCTGTAAATGCATGCATGTGTGTGCGGTGTGTTGGTAAGAAGAACACTATGAACATGTTATCAATGTGAAATTGTAATGCATCAATTGACAAGTATCAGCAACAGCGTATGTGTGCTAGTCAGTCAGTCGTGCCCGACAACAGACCTGTTTACCCCATACACAAGTCTTGAGTAGTCTGGATAGCATCTTATGAGTGGTGCTGCTGCAAAATGTGTAGTTTTATTCATTAAACTATCAAACCGGTTCACTGAAAATAGTAGTAATCAAGATGGAAGGAGCATTATGCTTTGGTTTTGAAGAGTAGTAGAGGCGAAATTGAGTAGAATACTACTCAAAAAGAGTAGAGTAAACAGGTGTACAACGACTTCCAGATAGCAGAGGAGGCGACTGCTATTTGGGAGGGCTGGGTAGGAGTTTGTTGTAATGTTGAAGCCTCACCCAGGTGACATTCCCACTGTCAAAGCCAAGAGGACTTAAGAACAGTTGGCATACAGGAGGATCCCAAAAGCTGCAGTGGAAACTACTTTTCCATATCGTTGGTGAAATTCAAAAACCTCGTTATCTCAATTTTGGTAGTTTTGAGGAAAATGAAAAAAACTGTTTTAAAAATCAACCGTGTTCACCACAATTGATTAACTATGTCTTGCGAGTTTAGTCCTGCATTTCGCTAAAACTACTTTAAAAATAATAATTTTGGAACGAATATACAAGGTTTTTCTCTGAATTTGGGACTTACGAGTTTTTCTCCTATTTTCACAACCTCATTTACCCCAGATAGAAAGTCGTTAGAGATACAAGCTTTTGGTGGAAGGTGGCAGGAAAAATTAGAGAGCTATCATGGGTGCATCTGGCTGAAATGGAAAAAAACTGAAGTGGGGTTCTTTCAGTGACGTTAGCTGAATTAACTTTGGGAATTGCATTTTGGGAATAGAGTTGTGTCATCGGCGTAGATTTTCGATATTGCGATGATTTTTTGGCTCAATTTCGTCAGAAAAGCTTTATTAGTACCCTCAGTCATTAATTCTTTGGCAATTTTAGTAAAAAAGCAAAATACCTGGAAATGTTCGCGATTGGACTGAGAAAATCACTCGGCCGCAAGATCGGCGGAGGAAAGTTGCAACTCGGCTATTCGCGATCAATTTTCACTTAATTTTCCGTTGAAAAGTTCAAATTTCTCACATCATCGTACTTTCCCACTGATAATATAATCTAAATTGACTTTTCAAGCCCTAATTACAATCTCTACCATCAAAAAACTGCCAAAAGCTCTTCGAATCGACAGTAAAAGCTGGCCGCCATTTATGAAGCTCAGTCTGACCCCGAAATAGATCGACCAAAATAAAATCTCAAATTTCATAGTTTTAACCAATGAAAATGTAGCATTTAATGCATGTGACGTCAAGCGCAAACCCTGTTTTGATGACGTAATGTGTTAGGCACACAAGTATTCAACGATTGGCTGCTATATGAGATGCTTTGTGATGTCATGTGGGCTTCCCGGAATATTCCGGGAGCCGCCATTGGCTCTAGGGGGGGCTATCCCGGATCAGTCCGGGAACAGCGCTGAGAAGGGAGGCACTCCAAGGCTTTAAACCGCTCAGATCATCGATCTCGGTATTCAACACTGGTGGGTGGTTTTTTTTCACAATTCTTTTGAAAAACGGAACTTCCGTTTGGGGCAATATAGAAAAAATGGTTTCAGTCCAAAAACGGAAGCAGATGCACCCATGAGCTATGTATCTGACTAAAAATTTTAAAAAAATCGAGATACAGACAAACCCCTATTTTACGACCCTCTATTAAGCGACCACCTCTCATTTGAGACCGGATTTGTTGGCACAGATGCATTTTACTATGTAAACGACTTCCTCTAAAACGCGACTTACGACCGCCATTTTGTTGGTTTTTACGACCGTTGCTGTCGTCTGCATAGACTTCGAGCAAAGGGAAACAACCACGGTCAAGGGCCTGAAAGCGGAGTCGCTTCCCTTGTTGTAGAAAAGATGGCGGAAAGCGTAGGAAAAGCACGAAAACCACTGACTTTGAAAAAGAAAACCACTGACTTTGGACGAGAGTGGAGGTGATTAAAAGAAGTCGGCAAAGTGAAACTGTAATATCGATTGCACAATCCTATGGAGTTGGAAAGACCCAAATCCAGTTTTAATATGTCATTGTATGTGTGCATGAAGAAGAGAGTATGAACTGTGCTGAACTTTTTCTTTCTACGGCTGCCAGTGAAAACCTCCGTCATACGACCCCTCCAATTTACGACCGATTTTTCCGGACATTTTGGAAGTCTTAAAATAGAGGTTTGACTGTACAAGGTTTTTGAATTTCACCGTCGATATGCTTTCTGTGTTGTGGCCTATCAAAGAATCTTATGTCTCAGTCTTATATAGTTATTAGTCGTCAAGCAGTCAGTCAGGTCACATCGTATTCTGTTATCCCAAACAAAGAGACAAATGAGCTCACCTTCTCTGCCATATAGTCCCTGGCCATCATCATCATCATCCTCGTCTGTGCCAATATCTGTATAAAAGAGGGGGAAAAAACTAAATCATTTATGCATGTAGGTCAGTATTAAGCCACAAAACATAAGAGGCAAAAGAACAGCATAATTGTGAACATAGTCTGTGGATGTACACTTTTTAATCAATGAAGATATATATGTACCTGTAGTTTAGAACTAGAGCAAAACATATGTAATTTTTTGCTTTCCTGTGTGTGTGTGTGTGTGTGTGTGTGTGTGTGTGCGTGTGCGTGTGTGTGTGTGTGTGTGTGTGCATGTGCATGTGCATGTGTGCGTGTGTACATATCCATGTTTGTTAACAAAAACCTCATTGTCACAGCCTACACTACTGAATATTTCACATGAAAATTTGCTAAAATTGTTCTGGGACAATTTCCTTTATCTCAGTTTAAATAAGAAATGTTCTAATGGACCCATTTTTATTTCAAACCCATAACTGCGACATGGGTTAATTAAGCTACCAACACAACTGGCAGCAAGGCAATAGTTGTTTTCTCGCTCAGTCATATGTTCTACCCCCACCCCCACTTTCTCTCTCTCCTCTCTCTCATCTCTCTTGTTTTAAAAAAACAACAACTGGAAGCATGTTTATACCCACGTCACACATAGGCCACAACCTTGCTAAGAAAAATCAGCCCAAATGTGGCTGAGCATTGCATGGACATGGCCTAGCATACTGTAGGGATGTTGTTGCTGTTGTTGTCATTTCCCTGGCTTAAAGACTCCAGGGATCATCCCAACAGCCGAAGCAATTGAACACTATGGTACAAATGCACCAACTAGGGATGAGAGCATAATGTGTGACCGTTTTTGATTACCCCGCCATGTGGGCAGCCACACTCTGACTTCGGAAGAATACTGTAGGGATAAAAGGGGGTGAAGAAAAAGGTACCTGTAGAATGAGAGACTCTGACGTTTCGTGCCTTAGATACTTCTGGAAAAGTCGAGTGGTGTAGCTTTAATAGTTGGCAGTTTGTGAACACATTCAAAGTTTGTGTTAACCCTCTTGCATTTATTCCGCCCAAAACCGCCCGTCCGGTGCCTCTGTGTATTCAAACCGCCCATAGCTTGCCCCCACTCTGAGACCCCCTCTGATGGCATTTTCATCACGCACTAAGTTCTGGCTCGTTAGACACACACTATGAAGGAGCTTCTCACTTGCAATGATGTGATAGTAACTGTATGGCACCCTGTGTGCTTCAGAAGACAGATTTTCCTGAAAATGTAAGAAAGAATCCGAACACTGGAAGAAGCTTCGTCTGTAACAAATGCGAATGCAAGAGGGTTAAGTTTGCTATTCTACAGGTACTTTTTCCTTCACCCCTGGCCCTTTTTATCCCTGTCTTTCCAAAGGTACAGCAGTCACTACTGCAATCTTTTCAAGCACATTGTAGTCAGGCAGAGCGAAGTAAGAGCATCATGAGGTTGTGATCGGACTGAGATAGGCCATGGTCTCGCATTACGCGCATTCTGAACATGCTCAAAACTCATGTGGCAAGGTCATGGTGGAAAAGGAAACATGGCGAGATTATAGCGAGAGCTGGGACAGCCGCGGTAGTGGCAGAGTACTGAAAGCGTAGGAACCGCACCAATGAGTGTGGCTTGATCGGCAATACTACAGCTACGGGTCTTCTTCTTCTTCGATCGCTCAGACAGCTTCCTGTCAATTATGAGTGCAGATGCGTCATGCTGCCGTTATGCACCTAACAAATAGTTAGGCCCAGCAAGTCCAACTGCAGCTGGACGAAATGTTTTTGAAAGTGTTTCGTGAAAAAAGACAGAAGAATGGACCGGTAAGGCAGAAAGTTAGATAGTAGATGACAGTAAGCAAAGGGAAAAGGCAGAGTCAAAGAGTGACAGATTAGAGGAAGCTACAAGCACAGAACTTCCAGAAGATGGGAGAACTATTTACACAAAAGACCCCCTCGGTATCCCCACAGGGGGAGCTACGGGTCTCACACCTCAGATCGTAGTGAACGTTGTGTTTGCCGTCACACTTGATGAGGCTTTCCGCAGTTCACCGCCACCTGGCCAAGCTCTATAGAAAATGTACACGCAATGACACCATGGCTGGGTCTTCATTTTATGTGACGGGGGACTTACATAGCTTGCCATCTTGTTATGATCTACCTAGCGCAAAGGACGTACCTAGGTCCATGCAAAGGCCCAGACTCCATGACCACCTCCTGGGGAACAAGACTTTACTAATTAACAGCCCTCAGGATGTACCTGGGTCCATGTAGGGCAGTGGACCAGACTCCACCACCACCTCCTGGGGAACAAGACTTTACCAATTAACAGCCCTCAGGACATACCTGGGTCCATGTAGGGCAGTGGACCAGACTCCATGGCCACTTCCTGGGAAACAAGACTTTACCAATTAACAGCCCTCAGGACATACCTGGGTCCATGTAGGGCAGTGGACCAGACTCCATGGCCACTTCCTGGGAAACAAGACTTTACCAATTAACAGCCCTCAGGACGTACCTGGGTCCATGTAAAGGCCCAGACTCCATGGCCACGTCCTGGGGAACAAGACTTTACTAACTAACAGCCCTCAGGACGTACCTGGGTCCATGTATAGGCCCGGACTCCATGGCCACGTCCTGGGAAACAAGACTTTACTAACTAACAGCCCTCAGGACGTACCTGGGTCCATGTATAGGCCCGGACTCCATGGCCACGTCCTGGGAAACAAGACTTTACTAACTAACAGCCCTCAGGACGTACCTGGGTCCATGTATAGGCCCGGACTCCATGGCCACGTCCTGGGAAACAAGACTTTACTAACTAACAGCCCTCAGGACGTACCTGGGTCCATGCAGGGCAGTGGACCAGACTCCACCACCACTTCCTGGGGACCGGTGGACACCTCCTCCTCCACTGCCCGCTCCGCCCGCCACGGAAAGGGCTCCTGGATCTGGACGCTCTTCTTCTTGGGAAGGGGGCCTCCATCCTGATCACACACAATTTGGTTAAAAAATGTCATCTTGATTACGGTTCCGTGGCAAAATAATCAAAGTGTTGATTGTGGCCACGCACAGTCAAGAAGAAGAAGAAAATAATGAGTGTGTGGTTAGGTGTGAGTGAGAAAGCATGCAACCAAACAAGCATGCATGCGCGTGTGCATGCATATGTGTAAGGGTTTCAATTTGCTAGTTTAATCATAAACTGAAAGACAGTTGCCCCTGTGCAAGTCTTTCAATTTCAGTTTCATTGACATTGTTATTTTAAATACATGGCTCTCTATAATGTATACCTAGACATACACAAGAACAATTACTACAAGTAACAACACACACACACACACACACACACACACACACACACACACACACACACACCAAAACACAGGAATTCAAAGTTGACTGTCAAGATATTCTTACCTGTGAATCGTCTGACAATAAACTTGGTAGTTTCCGCCTGTAAAAATAAAAAAAAATAAAAAAATAAACATTAGATATGCTGCAATAACAAACAATTTGAATAATACATCCATTCTAGAGAGGAACATGTTCATGCTTATTGTACGTATTAATTTACTCTGCATGATTCCATGGTTTTTATCAAAATCTGATCAACTGTAGCACAAACATGAATAAAACTATCCGTCTCTTGCAGCAATGATTCTTTGTTCTTGTGACATTGCAAAGGGCTGTTCAGGTGGAGTCATCGACATTAGCCCTTCACACTAGGTTGTGTTCCATTTAGAGGTCGTTTCTACGAATGCAAAACTCGCTCTCTCTTTCTCTGTGTGTCTCTCTCTCTCAATTGCACGTGGCAAGTGATCACAATTTGCCTCTTATTTGACAAAGGGAAGTGAATATAATCCGGGAGAGTGATCTCCACATTGGCGGTCAGAAGCGCTCATTCTTTCATTGTTTTCCTCTTGTGGATTTCTTGCCATTAACCCTTTCACCGCCAGCCATATTTCAGCCAAAAATGTACATTAAAAATTACCTGGGTAGAGAATAAAATCCATTTGTAGTATTGGGGATTCTTCTGTGACATATATAAAATAAGGTCTATCCTTACTTCCCAAAACTAAGACAATACGGTCTTTGGATAATTTAGACCCCGATTTGATGCCTTTTAGTGACATAGGTGTTAAATCACTGTGGTGCTAACAATGCGACTTTGGCAATGAAAGGGTTAAAAAGCCTTTGTTACCAAAACCAAATAACGATCACTCTTGACTTTTTCCCACTTTTTTTTTCCCTTGAAGAGAATTTGAATTTCAAACCCACACTTAGATTCTGAGCTACCAAAGCAATGATGAACAATATAATAGCTCACACGTTAACAATCAATCACATATTTGATATTGCTTCAATATACCACATTTCTTGTGCTACAAGGCCTGACCCATTTACCATATTTTAGGGACTATCAAGCGATACTTTTTTTCCCAACTTGATGACGTAGAATGTTAAGAGAAAGAAGAAGAACTAAGATTACTGAGCCTGACTAACAATATGATAGGAAACTATTGAAACAAAAGTCACAATGTTTGTTGGAAATTTAGAGGGTATGCCTTATAAATAGAATGCACCCTATAGCCTATAAAATACTGTATTGATATTGTTTCAATACGCCATAATTTCTGTCCTATAATACATTTTGACCTCTGCACCCAGTGAGCTGACAGCTTCTTTTCCAACTACCTATGGGGTCTGACAAACATGCCCCCCCCCCCAAAAAAAAAAGTTTTTTAAATTGTGTAGGTGCTGCACTTGCGGCGACGCGATCTCCAGGGGAGAGCAGCCCAAATTTCGCAGAGATAAGTCTCTGTGACTAGAATATACCAAATACCAAAAATATATTACATCCCTTTGCATCTCCCTAAGAATGATAAAAAAAACCAATGTCCACAAACAATAACATGGGAGAAACTTACAGGGAAATACAAAGAACGATAACTCTGGAGATCACGTCCCATCCCATGCAAAAAACTGTCCTGACCTTTTCAAGGAGGGTTCCCCTTTCAGAATGGACCCGGAGGACCCGGGCAGAGCAGCGTAGGTGCTCCCAGCATCCAGGGGCTTCATCTGCTTGTCCTTGCTGCACAGGTCCTTGAGGACATCGTAGTTGATCTTCCGCGACCACTTCTTCTCCTGGAGCATCTTGTCAACTGCCTCTTTGGTCGTTGCCGCCTCCCCCCTACCCATCTTCTCACGCTTCTTGTATTTCCTTTTCTGGTATGACATAGGATGTAGAAGAAATAAAAGTAACTGATTTTCTAAAAGCATCGGAATATCATAATAATAATAATAATTTTACTTCATATAGCGCTAAAATCCATACAGTAGTATGCTCGATGCGCTTTACAAAAGCAACATTAGAAACATGCATTAAAATCAACAAGCTAGTCACACTACCAACATTCCAGTGCAAAGAAAAAGTAACAAAAATAACATGATTCTCACTCACAAAGACATCCACCCTCATTCACCAGCACTGTCACTCTCTGGTAACACCTCACCCTCGCAGAAACTAACGAAAATGTCAACAAGCAGCAGGAAGGAATGCACCAATACATGCATACACACGGCCCTCTCTCATGGTACGGCTTAGCCCTTCGTGGAAGACTGTGACTGTCAAACTAAGAGGCATTTGCACTGGCTCTATAGTGATGCAGCCAAATGTATGGGACTGGTTGGTCTTTGGGGACATTCACCAATACCAATTGTCCTCAAATCCCTTTGGCCGAAAGAGTGGGGATGTACCCTGGGCAAGGCTTCTCCACTAAAAACAACTTTTAGCCCAGCCCGCCGGAATAGCAGCTGCCGCCTCTGCTGTATGGCAGTCATTGTTGGAAACGACAGACAGGCAAACATACACACAACCACACTCTCTCTCTCTCTTTTTATCTCTCTCTTCATTTTGGTGTCTGTCTATCTGTCATTTTGTCTCAGGCATTGGGTTGTTTTTTTCCAACTTCTTATTTTCCTCTCCCTTACCACTATGATTTTTTTGTTTACAGGTTTTGTTTTTCATCTTGTTTGCTTCAGTGTGTTTCTCATTTATTTATGACAACAGGATGAAAAAAAGCTTTGTTTAGCTTCTTCCTTTATCGTCAATAAAGATCATTTTCTTGCCTTGAACCAGAAGAATAAAATCATGGCATGACTGTGCCGCAATGTCAAAGATCTCTTTGGCTGACTCTGCTTCTATTATCCCTTTCTCATGTTTTTTGTTTCCATTTTCTGGCATGACATAGGGCATTATAAGAATGAATGAAACTAAAGTTCAGTCATATTACAATGTCAAATGGAGTCTTAGCAAAAGCCCCTTTGAAATATCCTCTCTGTCTCTCTCATTTATTTTCATATATTCACAATCATTAAATAACTGCACACAAAACAATGTCTTACTTTTTTCGGTGGTTTCTGTCCTTGCTCTTGTTCCTCTTTTAATCGCTTTTCCTCTTTCTCTGCAAAAGTAAAGGATTCATCTGTTAACTCTTTCACCCTGTACTAATTCTCAGTAGCTTTTCACCACAGACCTACTAAAACTGACAATTTTCAACTTTATTTGTGCTTACTTTGTTTCCAAATCAAGTGTGAGTGTTTGGTATTGTTGGACAGAACAAGTCTCTGGCTATAACAACTACAAGTTTCTTTGACTATTTTTCTCCATTTTCACACCAGAAATGCAGGAATACAAACACACTCATCTTGTTCCGATAGTGTTATTGCCTCTTAGCCACTATTGGCTGCACATTCAGTTGAGTTAGTCTTTTCAAAACCTGCTTGTAACCAATGTAACCAACTTGCAACAACAAATTTTTACACAAAATTCAGATTTTGTTATTATACACTAGCGAACAAAAGTTAAGGCCCAGAAAGACAATCATCTCCGAAAACTCACGAACTCAATCAAACGCACCCAGCTCATAACAAAACTGAATTTATTCTTTTAACATTAAGTTCATTCCAAAATAATCATTAATCAGAACGAGTTCAGTCAACAAAATGCCCCTTTCAACAACTTCCCCCTCCTCTTGAAAAGTCACACTCAGAATAATCAATGCACTTTAGAACAGTCAGTAATGTTTATGGCCCCCGTTAGCGGCGAGACACTCGAAGCATCTTTGCCTCATGGACTGAACAAGTGTCACCAGAGTCTGCCTGGGATTTCCCCGCATCACAACGTGAGTAAAAACACCAACATACCCATTGTCTCTGTGTGTGACTGTGTGTGTGTGTGTGTGTGTGTGTGTGTGCGTGTGTGCGCCCATCAAGCATCTCTGGGACATCCTTGGCCGCCGAGTTCGGGAGAACCATCCTCCTCCAGCTGATGTCAATCAGTTGTTCCACTCCCTGCAGCAGGAATGGCTTGCCATCCCACAGCAGACTCTGGTGACACTTGTTCAGTTCATGAGGCAAAGATACATTGAGTGTCTCGCCGCTAACGGGGGCCGTACACATTACTGACTTTTTTTGGAATAAACTTGTTAAAAGAATAAATTCAGTTTTGTCATGAGCTGGCTGCGTTTTATGAGTTCGTGAGTTTTCGGGAGATGATTGTCTTTCTGGGTCTTAACTTTTGTTCGCTAGTGTAGTTTCTTACTATATTATCAGTCACATTATAAGGCGCAGGGGTCTCAGTCTATGAAAAAAGTATTGCCTTATAGTCCGTAAAATATGGTATAAAAAAACACACAGTAACTTGAAGCTTATTTCTTTATGTTCCTTGCAGCTGTTGATTCCCCACGACACTATATGTACCGTTTATCATTGATATTTAGTAGTTTTAGAGGGAACTGACACTTCGGTGCATTAATAGAGGCATGCCTAAATTTACCATGCACAGACAATAAAACACACAGGACAGATTTTATATCCAAACTTTGAGAACAACTAACAATGGTAACCCAAATAATGAAGATTGACTATTACCTTTCTGAGCTATTAAGTAGTCCTCGTTCTCCTTCATCCAGATCTCGGTCTTGATTTTCACTTCAGACTCGGACAAAAGCAGCTGCAAACACACAAAACGGAAAAGTATAGAAAAGTGAAAAGTTTCTCAGCACCTTGTTTTCATATTAACTCTTCTAGCACCATGGGCGATTACATTTGCCCAAAACATCACTCTACACTCCCGCCAAATGCAAAGACATCCACTGCCAAACACCCTGCCATGTGTTTGTTTTACAGCTTTTGTCACTGTTACTGCCATTAATTAAAGCAAAGCAAGGTCAAAAAAATAGATGCTTCCCTCTTGTCGGCTGAGATGCAGCGGACAACCGAGAATATCAAAAAATGCATGGCGCTAGAAGAGTTAATGTATATTGATTGAAGTGCAAACTAGAAACGCATCAAAGCGATCACTACAAACACACCAGAAACAAAAGAGAAGCAACTAGCTAGAGTTAATATATTGATTGAAGTGCAAACTAGAAACGCATCAAAGCTGATCACTACAAACACACCAGAAACAAAAGCAGAAGCAACTAGCTAGAGTTAATATAGATTGATTGAAGTGCAAACTAGAAACGCATCAAAGCTGATCACTACAAACACACCAGAAACAAAAGCAGAAGCAACTAGCTAGAGTTAATATAGATTGATTGAAGTGCAAACTAGAAATGCATCAAAGTTGATCACTACAAACACACCAGAAACAAAAGCAGAAGCTACTAGCTAGAGTTAATGTAGATTGATTGAAGTGCAAACTAGAAATGCATCAAAGCTGATCACTACAAACACACCAGAAACAAAAGCAGAAGCTACTAGCTAGAGTTAATGTAGATTGATTGAAGTGCAAACTAGAAATGCAAAGTTGATCACTACAAACACACCAGAAACAAAAGCAGAAGCTACTAGCTAGAGTTAATGTAGATTGATTGAAGTGCAAACTAGAAATGCATCAAAGCTGATCACTACAAACACACCAGAAACAAAAGCAGAAGCTACTAGCTAGAGTTAATGTAGATTGATTGAAGTGCAAACTAGAAATGCAAAGTTGATCACTACAAACACACCAGAAACAAAAGCAGAAGCTACTAGCTAGAGTTAATGTAGATTGATTGAAGTGCAAACTAGAAACGCATCAAAGCTGATCACTACAAACACACCAGAAACAAAAGCAGAAGCAACTAGCTAGAGTTAATATAGATTGATTGAAGTGCAAACTAGAAACGCATCAAAGCTGATCACTACAAACACACCAGAAACAAAAGCAGAAGCTACTAGCTAGAGTTAATGTAGATTGATTGAAGTGCAAACTAGAAATGCAAAGCTGATCACTACAAACACACCAGAAACAAAAGCAGAAGCTACTAGCTAGAGTTAATGTAGATTGATTGAAGTGCAAACTAGAAATGCATCAAAGCTGATCACTACAAACACACCAGAAACAAAAACAGAAACAACTTACTAGAGTTAATGTAGATTGATTGAAGTGCAAACTAGAAACGTATCAAAGTTGATCACTACAAACAGACCAGAAACAAAAACAGAAACAGCTTACTAGAGTTAATGTAGATTGATTGAAGTGCAAACTAGAAACGCATCAAAGTTGATCACTACAAACAGACCAGAAACAAAAACAGAAACAGCTTACTAGAGTTAATGTAGATTGATTGAAGTGCAAACTAGAAACGCATCAAAGCTGATCACTACAAACACACCAGAAACAAAAACAGAAACAACTTACTAGAATTAATGTAGATTGATTGAAGTGCAAACTAGAAATGCAAAGCTGATCACTACAAACACACCAGAAACAAAAACAGAAACAACTTGCTAGAGTTAATGTAGATTGATTGAAGTGCAAACTAGAAACGCATCAAAGCTGATCACTACAAACACACCAGAAACAAAAACAGAAACAACTTACTAGAATTAATGTAGATTGATTGAAGTGCAAACTAGAAATGCAAAGCTGATCACTACAAACACACCAGAAACAAAAGCAGAAGCTACTAGCTAGAGTTAATGTAGATTGATTGAAGTGCAAACTAGAAATGCAAAGCTGATCACTACAAACAGATCAGAAACAAAAACAGAAGCAACTTGCTAGCACCCAGTGACCCACTAAATGGTTGCAAAGTGACCATAGTGTTAATCCCAGAAATGAGATTTTGGCGTGAGCATCAGTTCCATTTTCATTTGCCTGTTGCCTTTAAACAATGAGGCTAGGACTAGGAGAGGAGACATTAACTCTTCTAGCGCCATGTATTTTTTGACGTTCTTCGTTGTTCGTTGTATCACAACCGACAAGTCGAAGAGGGGGGAAACTATTTTTTCCAATGTGCATGCATTGCTTTAACGGAAAAATCACTGACAGAAGCTCTACAAATATAGACAAGGACATGGCAGGGATCTTGGCAGTGAATGTCTTTGCATTTGGTGGGAGTGTAGAGTGATGTACCGGGCAAATGTATTCGCCCATGGTACTTGGAAGAGTTAATGCAATAAACAAAGGTAATGAACTCTCCACTAAAAAATAAGGCACATAACTCCTGTCAGGACTGCCTACAGCACCAGTCTGCCAAGCTCTATGCAGATCCAATGCCCAGAAAAACAAACCTAGAAACTTCCTTATAGAATAAAGCCTAAGATCGTGTACACACATAAGCGGATATTCCATGCGGAAACCCGTGCGCAATCCATAAATAAGTGAAATAAAGAAGGGAAAAGATTTGCGCATGTGTCCGAATTTCCCCTATATGCGTAAACTTCTATCCTTCTTTCTTCCACTTATTTAGGGTTTTCTGTACGGGACTTACTAACATTCGTTTTGCCTTGTTCACAAATATAGATTCAAAATTGATCAGGTTTTCACCAAGTCATGATTTAAGTCAACAAAAGTGATTTTGTTTCTCTGACAAAAGAGTTATGACATTCGTTGAAAGGTATCTTAAACAATGACAAACTTTTAATATTCGCCGTGAGACAACAGGCAATAAAGAATGATCAGGTAAAGTCATCTCAGCTGGGTACTTCGATGTTTGGATCGATTGTATAGGCTTTTCTTATCTTGAAGAAACAGTTACCACAAAATAAAATGTCAATCCTTCCAATTCTGATGTGACATTGACTGTATACACTGCACATGCACACGACACAGTGTACTCACCCTGTCCAGCTCCTCTTCATCAATGCCATCCAGGTCTAGCTCTCCCCCTGTCTCCTCCGCTGCAACCACAGTTCAACATTTGTCACTTCAAAACACACTATAAAAGACAAGTTACATTACCATATTTTTCGGACTATATAGAGCACCTTTGCATAAGGCGCACCCCTCAAATTTTACCCAAATTTCAGATTTTGTTATTACGTTTTCTTACTATTTCATTAGTTAGTCATATTATAAGGCGCAGAGGAAAAAGTGTTGCCTTATAGTAACATGGCTTTTGACAGCAAAAGCACAAATACCAGAAACTGATTCTACCCGTGGGGAAAACGAGGGGATCTTTCAGTATAAGTAGTTCCCCCACCTTCTGGAAGTTTTGTGCTAGCAACTTCCTCTAATCTATCACTCTCTTTGACTCTGCTTTTTCCTTTTCTTACTATTATCAACTATTCTTCTGACTTATTGGCCCATTCTCATGCCTTTAAAAAAAATATATTTCCAAATAATGTTCTGCTTTGAGCTCCTCTAAAATCAAAATGTGTCATCTGAATGCAGCAGGGAGACCAGTGAAAACTGAAAAAAGATCGCAGAAAAAGAAGACAGCAAAAGCACACACACCCAAAACTGACACAGCACTAAAACTTATCAAATTTAACCCTTTCGCCACCAGCCATTTTCAGCCTCAAAATACCATTAAACTTAGCTGGGTAGATGAAAAATATCTGCAATATTGGGAATTCCTCTGTTACATGTACACCATTAGGCCTATCTTTATTTCTCAAAAATAAGAAAATAGGGTCTTGAATAACAGACTCTGATTTGATGCCTTTTAGTAGCATGGGTGTTGAACCATTGTGGTGCATAAATGTGACATTGGCGGTGAAACTGAAAGGCTTTAAAAAAACAAAACATGAAACGACACAAAGAGTTAAATCCTTACCTTCAGACTCCTCTGTGTCCTTGATGCAATCTTCCACAATCTCTTTGATGCCTGGACTGGTGGTGGTGGGGGCTAAAGAGGAAGCAGGCAATTCCTGGCGCATCGGCTCCTGCTCCTGTTGACTCTTTTCAGCTTCAGCCGTCTCTTCAGCGCTAGGCTCTGTCAATTCTACGGCTGACAAAGCCAGGGATTCCTTTTCAGCCGGCGTCATCACTTCTTTCATCGTCTCCTTTTCGATGAAGTCTGAAATGGCCGCCGTTTCATTGGGGCTGGCTCCGGAGCACTCCTCAGCTATTTCTACACATAATTGTTATGGTAAAAATTGTATATGGTCATTGATTTCTTTTTTCATGAAGAAGGCTGCAAGTTTTCAATCAATTTCGTCCTTCTGTCATACGTATCCATCCTACACATTACAATGAGTAAGCACACGGATGACATTCTATTCAAATATTACCATCAGTTTAAACTTAATTTGGTTCTAAAACTGTAACGTTTTGTTCAAACTAATTCCGTTTGCAGAAAAAACTTAAGTAAACAGACCAACAATGAAACAAACAACAACGAAAACAAACAAACAAGAACACGCACACACGACATACACACACACAAATACCCCAAACGTTGGAGTGAAAAAAGAACAAAAGTTTTATAGAATCGACAGTTAAGCTAAAAAAAATAATATTAGTGAAAAAAGAACAAAAGTTTTATAGAATCGACAGTTAAGCTAAAAAAATAATATTATCTCTGTGTCAAAAGGAAATGAATAAGCAGACTGATAGTACCTTTTGGCATTTGATCCTCTAAATACAGACCCAGGTGAAAATATATTTGGCAAGGGCGCGCGCGCACGCACACGCACACACACACAGAGGATGTAAAAAATATCTTTCAATTACTCCTTTCACCCCCAGTAAAGATCATTTTGACTTGACTTGACTTCACACACACAGTCACACACACACACACAGACACACACACACACACACACCATGTACATACAACAAATTTTCCTAAGTGTGCAGTTCAGTTTGTATCATTTCTCAAGTGTGTACTTTTCTACATTTCCCAAGTGTGCTGGTTTCTTCAATTTCTTACTGGCAAAGGCTGCCCACATTCCTCTGGGTTTCTGGATCAAGGATTTCTCTATCTCCTTCTGAAGAGACTTCAATTCCTCTAGATGGCTCGACAGCCGAGATTCCTCTTCTTCAGCCTGCGAAAACAAAACATTTATTTTGTTACTGACACCAAAGAAATTATGGTTTTGCCTTTGTTTGTCAGTTAACAGCATGATCGAAAATTGTGGTTTAAAAACAATTGGATGGGTGAGCTATCACATGAAAAATTTATTAATCAGCTTTTAAGTAAAATTGAAATCGTCATTCTATTTTTATTCAACAATTTTGACTACTTTTCAGAACTACTCAAAACAGCAGACACAGATTTCGGTAACTTTGTCTTTGAACATTTGAGTAAAGATGTGAGAGAAAAAAGTAAAATGTTGAGTAATAATGTAAAAAACATTAATTTGGCTGTTGAGTAATAATTTGAAATATTTTGGGCTGTATGTAATCAGAGTCAAGTGTGTGACACAAGAATTACTACAAAAACAATTTCAGTTCAGACATTTCATTCCCCACGAAATGGCTACATTTGCAACACTTGTTTAAAATTCAAGGATCTAGCTTTTGCTATATCAGAATTTAGAAAGATGTACTTAGTTTCTAAGTTATTGGATTAACAATTATGAAAATATAGAGAAAAATAGTGAACAATATGATATGACAAAATCTTAATATTGTCTGTTTGTACATTATGTTGAATTATCACATCTGACGTGTAAAAACCGAAGGATAGGGCCATGCAAAAAAATGAACGATTTTTAAAGCATTTTTTAAACATAAATTTTAAAGAAATTATAATCACATCAAAAAATAAGTTCCACTGATACAGATCAGTATTGTTTCTAGAATGCGGCATGCTTTTAAAACATTCCTGCCAATTTTAAAGTCTGTGACTCAAGAATCACCTGAGATACAAAAAAATAAGAAAAAAATGTGGTTTAACTACGTTTTTCAACAACCTTTTTATTTTATTTTATTTTTCATTTTTCTTTTTACACTAATTTATAGAACATGAAATGCAAATAATCGCTCATCTACTACATACAAATCCCATACAAAACTTAAACACTGCTTAGAACCAACAGATGCAATTTAGGTAAGAAAACCATACCAACCCTGGCAACAAAAGTCAAACATCCAAAGTACTCTGGAAAAGGAAAACTGGACTAAGTGCTCAACCTGTTGCATCTTGGTTCGTCTTTTTCCTTCCGTAAAACAGGGTGGGTCCTGCTCCTCTTCTAGGTCAATGTTGTGGAACTCTTCGATGGATAGTTTGCTGGACGGTGTGTCTTCAAACTCGTACAACCTGCAGCCAGAACATACATGCGAAAAGGGCATGAGATAAGTACTTATGGGCATGAGACAAGGACTTAACACACACACAAACGCATGCATGCATGCACACACACACATACACATGCATAGTCATAGACATGCATGTACACACGCACACACGCAGACACACACACACGCACACGCGCGAGGCATATAGGCACGCACGCACATAGACACACACAGACAAGCAACCACACCATTTTTTTTAATGGGAATTTGCTTTTAATCAAGACACACAAGCAGTTAAGAAGTCACCAAGTGATGTCAAAGCTTATTGCCTAAACAACAAATCAGCACTACTAAAGCAGAAACACACACAAAACCTCATGGCAAAGCCTTCCCATTTCAATTGGGACAAGGCGGAGCAAATGCACACACACACACACACACACACACACACACACACACACACACACACACACACAGATTAATATTTACCTTTTGCGAATGGTAGACTCACATACTTTGACCACCTTGATAATTTCTTTGACAGTCCGATTAAAATCATGGATGCGAGCGGCTACAAGCAATGCTGAAACACACATCATTTCCACCATATAAAATAATGTGCCTAATGTAAAATGATTTAAGCGTATGCGAATTGGATTAAGCATGTGTAAATGATGTAAAATGATAAGTTATACTGTTTCGCAATTACTGCAAGTTTGTGCAAATTTTCTGTATTGCCATGAAAATCAAATTGGATGCATCTTCTTTACGTGTTTGAATGAAGGAAATGTGTGTTCATTCTTTAGTTTTACGTCTGTTCACCCTTAAGTAATATTAGACAGAGACAGTTTGAGTCTGATGAGCCTTGTAAAATCACTGCATTAATTGCCTTTGAAAACAATATGGCATCACCATGCTGTTTTCAAGATTCCCCGAGAGAGACTTCCGGGATAGAACCACCAAGTTCAAAACGTCCTGAATCGCTTGTGGTCGTTTTGGGGGGATGAATATTTTTTTTTTAAACTGAAGTTCAGTTTCAGGTAAAATTGATTAAAAAAATGAAATCATTGTGACACTGAAAGAGTTGCACCCAAGCACCCTTGATCATGCACCCGGCCACAACCCATAGAAATGTCAACTTACCAGCCCCACACAAGCCGGAGGGTCTGCGTCCGATCTGAATGAAGTCCTTGACCATTCTCTGCACCAGCCGTGAGGCAGTGTTGGCCACCTCCATCCTCTTGTCCCCAAACTGAAGCTTGTGAGAAAAGCGCTCAATGTAGATGGTGGGATCTGAAACCATTTAGTTCACATGTCAATTAAAAGTAATATTCCATATGATATACGCTATTGTTGATGATTTTTGTTTTCACTCAGTGCTCTTCATTGCTCAAGGGATGTAGAGGCAAGGGTGAAAGAAAACATCTCTCAATCCTAAAATGACACATTTCAATGTTCTCTGAATCTTCACAATTATGAAGTGGTGTCCACATTATAAATAATTTCCAATGTGTGTGTGTGTGTGCATACTGGATGGGTGGGGATAGTGTTTGAATTGAAAAGAATGGCTGTCAATTCTTGTTTTAATCAGCCATCATGTTGGCAGAAATGTTTGATTTTTATAAGAATGTGGTTCTGGATGAAAAGATGGCCAATCCTCTTTCTACCAGCTTTTCAATCCTGATTTCATGAGCATGCCTGAAATACTTTCAACCGTGTAAAGGATACATAGTGTGCAGTCCTTGGTTCTTTCAGTCTACTCATAATTTGGATTGATCCCTTGGTGGTTTCAAACAGAGAAAGAGTTAAGAGAGTAAAAGAGAGAGAGAGAACTTGAACTCAAAATGTTTAATGAGGATAAACTGTGTAAGCATAAATAACTGCTTCTTTTCATCAGGTCCTCTAAAATAATGATATATGAAGTGAATAGATAAATAAATAAATTACAAAACAAACTCAAATGGTTCAAAAATAAACAATGTAACAATCAAATGTAACAAAAAGTGAGATCGATAGAGAGTGAGTACGTGTGTGTGTGTGTGTGTGTGTGTGTGTGTGTGTATGTGTATGTGTGTGTGTGTGTGTGTTTGTGTGCAGGGCCAGATCTAGGACGGGGGTCCTGGTTTCCAGACCCCCCACCCCAAGCATGTATCTTATACAAGGGTGAAAAGTACAAAAATGGCTCAATTTGTTCCTAAATAATCTCTAAATTGCAAAATGTTCCAGCGGCTTCGCCCCCATGAAGGCCCCCCTTAAAGTGCATTGCCCCTTAACCTGGAACGTATGTAGCTCCCTGGACCCCCCCTAACCCACCCACCTCTTAAGAATCACTTTGTGTGTGCGTGTGCGTGTGCGTGTGTGTGTGTGAGTGAGTGTGCGTGCGTGCGTGCGTGCGAGCGAGCGAGTGTGTGTGTGTGTGTGTGTGTGTGTGTGTGTGTGCGTGCGTGTGTGTGTGTAAAAATATAATGCCATGAACACTAATTAGAATAACATACAGTTCTGAAACCATTTAGTTCACATGTGAATTAAAAACAACATTCCATATTATGTACATGCTTTGTTGATGTAAATCAGCACACTATAATTATCACACCAACATGACTTATTTTGTGTGTATGTGTGTGCACAGAGAGAGAGAGAGAGAGAGAGAGAGAGAGAGAGAGAGAGAGAGAGAGAGAGAGAGAGAGAGAGAGAGAGAGAGAGAGAGTGTGTGTGTGTGTGTGTGTGTGTGTGTGTGTGTGTGTGTGTGTGTGTATCATATTTCTTCACATGAAGAAAGATCATTTACAACTGAAAGTACAAGGACCGATAGCTTTTTAATCAACAGATTATCTCCCTTGTGTTATTGATGGAAGGACACAGACACACACACACACACACACACACACACACACATTGGGTTCGTCTAAGCAGGGGAGATAAACTTCTGTCTTCCTTTTGTAAGGGACATAACTATCCTGCGTTCAATTGACACCAGAGGGCGTACTGCTTTATTGACTTCCAGACACTGATCGAGAACACCGATTCGATCCATCTGGCCCATCCCATTACAGGTACTAGGCTTGGCTCTAGATTACTGCATTTTATTTGCTTGATCATGAACGGGAGTTATCCATCGATCAGTGTAGAGTATCGCAATGCCTCGATCGTAGACACTTACATGTACTGAGTAGGCATACCAGCCAGGCACTGAGGCAGTAGTACTACTAGTACTAGTACTAGTAGTAGTCACTACGCCTACGGCAGTAGACCTACTACATCAGATCACAGATGCATGCACACACACACACACACACACACACACACACAGGAACCACCCTTGGCCTTACTTAGACTTAGCAGACTCGACGACCTGGAGCCTGCTTCACTACTTTCTACAAATTTCATACAGAACTTCTCACTATCAACCCTAAGCACCTTCCTACAAACTCTCTGCAGATGGGGGAGTTGGAGGAGGGGGGGGGGGGAGGGGGGAAGGGGTTATCTTTAGTTGGTGTGAGGGCAGTGCCAGGCATCTGACACAGCCTGAATTACCCAGCTGATGACAAGCTGATAATTTCATCAGGCAGTCTGTTGGGAGTGTTCCACTCCAGGGGCGGACCAGATGATTTAGGTAGACCTGTAGGTAAGCTTTCATCATAGCCGTAGGCCTCCCGTCCCCTCTTTGAATGAGTACTTTTTATGATTTTTGTTTGTTTGTTGGTCTGGTTGCACGCCTATAAATAATAATGTTCAATGCCATTCATTAAAATGTGGCGGTACCATAAAGCCGATGAGGTTTAACCGAGGCATGGTTACCGCTACACCTGGTCCTATCTATAATATTGTTAAAAACTCGGGACTTTACTGGTGTTGCACTGCCTCCGGGCATTGCAGCCAGTATTGTTCCCAACATCTTTGTATTTACAAATGTCCCATATGTGTCTATGACCAAGAGGACATAAAACATCATTTTCATCAGCCATTCATTATTAAAATCAAAATCGCAAAAAAGATCTGATCTTTTAATCATGGACTTGTATCCAAAAGGTTCTTGAATGTATTACTATTAGGTGCAAATTTCATGTTAGCTGATAAACAATTCCAGTGATTAGCAACTCTGTGAATAAGAAAATTTTCTTTTATTAGTTCTACAATAAATTTTAATCTCAGAATTTCTGGTTTTAATAACATCTGAAACACAAAAGATGGAATCAATTGAAATATTATCTATACCATTGAAAATGTATGCCTGAATAAGGTCCCCTCTCAGTCTTCTTCCTTTTAGAGAATGTTTATTATATTCAAATAGCATAGCCTTTTATAATAAGTAAAACTTCTACATTCTTTAAGTAGTTTAGTGGCACGCCTTTGGACTTTTTCTATTTGTATAGACTCGCTTTATAAGGGGGGGGGGGGGGGTAAGAGACATGCATAGCCAGCCAAGACATCCTTCCACCAGGATTTTCCATCGGGGGGGGGGGGGGGGGGGGGGGGGGGGAGGAGCCAGCTTGTACCCATGCTACAACTTCTAATCGAAACCAAGCCTTATCATCTCTTAAAAATGTTGTTGAGCGTTCGTCTGCATTCAGATGGGCAGAAGCGCATGTTTCGGCAGATAAATCCTATTAACATTACCCCTAGGTATGGGTAATGAGGCTTTATACTGAAAATTATCTTCCCCTGATTCGTCACTAGGTGGCACTTGCACATAGGCCCTAAAACCTGCACGGCCTAGTCATCCATTGTTGCTAGGTCTACTCTCTCTCCCTCCTCTCTCTCCCTCCTCTCTCTCTCTTTGTCTCTCTCTCTGTCTGTCTCTCTCTCTCTCCCTCTCTCTCTCTCTCTCTGTCTCTCTCTCTCTCTCCCTCCTTCTCTCTCTCTCTCTCTGTCTCTCCCTCCTTCTCTGTCTCTCTAGGGCCAGGTGCAAAGAAGCTATTGTAGCTTATCCTTTTTATCCTCAATAAAACATTCTCTCCGTTTCTCTCTCTCTCCCTCCTCCTCTCTCTCTCTCTGTCTCTCTCTATCTCTGTCTCTCTCTCTATGTCTCTCTCTCTCTCCCTCTCTCTCTCTCTCTCTCCCTCCTTCTCTCTCTCTCTCTTTCTCTCTCTCTCACTCTCTCTTTGTCTCTCTCTCCCCTTCTCTCGCTCTCTCTCTCTCTCCCTCTCTCTCCCTCTTTCTGTCTTGAAAGTGAACAGAGGGCCTCACGTGAAAGCGCCACCTACATAAAATTATCGCCCTTGGGCAACACGAAGAAGCCATATAAAGCCTCATTGGGTTGCAGGGGACTTGCTGCAGGATCTCCTGGTCTAGACTGTAGAAATGGGTTGACCTGGTATTTAAAATATAGTATTTCTTCGCATTGAAACACATTCCCCATGTTTTCACCCACTTCTCTAGTTCTTTTAGATTAGCCTGCAGGATTTGATGGTCTTGCAGCTTTGTGATAGGCCTGTAAAGAAGGCAGTCGTCGGCATCCACACGACTGTCATGCGTCTCTTGGTCAGGAAGTTTTTCTAGCCAATTATACAGTTTCCCTTTGATGCCATAACCTCTCATCTTGTAAGAAGTTTGGAGTGGGGAACAGTGTTGAACGCCTTCGAAAAGTTGAGGACTGCCACGTCTGTCTGTTTGCCAGCGTCAATATTTTTGCAGAGTTCATTGTGTGTAGTGATGAGTTGAGTGTTGCAGGAAAAGCCTGCTGTAAATCCATAGTTTTGGTTGGTCAGTACGTTTTCTTTTTCAAGGTGGTTCAGAAGATGTTTGCAGATATGTTCAAGTAGTAGTAGTAGTAGTAGTAGTTCAGGGCAACAAGTGGGCATCGCAGCCTTTTTACGCCCTTTCACGTTTGTTACTTTGTTGTTTTCGTGGTGGTTACTACAAGCTAAACATGAAGTAGCTTGCATGGTACGGAAGTTAGTGATACCGGTTGGTAGCTCCTGGCTTTGTGTTAATCACCTTTCTTGTTGAACACCGGTGTGACATTAGCCTTGGTCCAGTCAGAAAAAAAGACTCCCTGTGTCAACTGATCTTTGGTAGATTGCAGTTAAGCCAGGTGCCAACTCCGAGTCCGATGCACACTCTTTCAGGACTTTGTTCGGTAACAGGTCTGGGCCAGGTGCTTTCTCGACTTTGATGTTTTGAAGCAACTTTTCCACTCCTTTCCTAATCTTCAGATTTGCAATGGGCCTGTGCTGATGCAGGCTGGGCAGTGGGGGTTCGGTGGCCTCACGGGTGAAGACTGGGGCGAACTGCTCGAGTAACGTTTCAGCCTTTGATCTGGCGTCACTGAGATTTTCTCTGGATTGTAATGGTGCAATGCCCACGGTGTCTCTCTTCTTGGCCTTGATGTACTGCCAAAAAGGCTTTGGGTTGTTTAGCTTCAGGCCTTCCTCAATGGTGTTTTGCAGAAAGGTCCACTCAGCCTGCCGAAATCTCTTCCTGCATTCCTTCTGGACAGCTTCAGTTTGTCCAGTTCTTTGTCCGTTTAGCCTGTCTGTACAGCCGTTTCTTCTTCTTCAAGAGCTTGTGAAGGTGGTGATTTAGCCAGGGTAGTCGGTGGCAGGCTCTTGTGACCGATGATGGAATGTGGGCGTCTGTGGCTTGGGATAGATCTTTCTTAAACTATAAAGGTATTCCACAAGCTTTCAATGTTGTGTGTGTTGGCCATCGTTGTGATTTTTGTTGCCTTAAACCTTCCCAGTTTGCCTTTCCGTAGTGATAGCGTATCCTGGGTTTCTGTTTGGTCTTGAACGGTTCAATGCACATATCTGTGACAATATCTTCGTTATCTGATACTAGTGATAGTCCGGGGGTGTTTTTCAATGCCTTCACGAGTGACAAGTATGTTGTAAAGACCAGATCTAACTGGATGTCCATACGGGTCGGCTCGTCATGTACCTGGGTGAGGTGATGCTTGTTTGCAATATCAACCAGCTTTTCTTGGACTGCACATTCACTTGCCCCTGGAGTGACTGATCCTGTTTCCCAGTCAATGTCCGGGCAAGTGAGGTCTCCGCAAACAATGTCTGGATTTCTGTTATTGCACAGCTTCTAGAGGGATGAGTCAAGGCCATCAAGGTGGTGGTGTTCTGGCTTTGGCATATAGAATGAAGCAATAAACAAATCTCTGTAACCTTTCAGTTGGAGTTTAACCCATGCTATTTTGCCGTCTGTGACGAATTCTGGTTGTTTGCTTGCGATGAGGTTTTCATGGACGAGTACAACTTGACTCCCCCACCAGGTGTTTTCTGTAGGCCTTGTAGTTCCATGGAAAAACTTCAGCATCCAAAATTGCATCACTTGGGAGAAGCTTTCCTGGCTTTACTCCTTTGAGCCAAGACTACTGCATACTATATCTGGTTTCACATAGTCTAACAGTGCTTGGACCTCAGAAGTTTTGTTTTTTATGCTTTGTAGGTCGATTGTTAGGATGCACAGGTTATTTTCTTCTTTCCTAGGTGCTGCATCGCTGGAAGAGAAACCAAGTGTGCACACGCTGCTTTTATGAGCGCTCTTTGCTTCATGCACAGGAGTAGGATGCTTTGCAGATTTATTTGAGGGGCTCGTAGGGGTCTTGGGGTTTGAGAGAGGGCTACTGGCTTGCAATGGGCTGAATGGTCCATGGTAGGAGTTGAGGGAGATTTTTTTTTTCTCGGAGATTGGGTCGTAATAACTAGGACAGATTTCGTAGCTTCTCAATGTGAAGGTTGAAAGGTTCAGAGTTTCACATTTGCAGCAGTACCATTGGACATTTGATCTGTTTAGTATACTGTAGTCTTTGGTACATACTTCAATGCAGGATCTGTGGTGCCATATATCAGTGTATCACACTCGTCATAGCAAACCCCATCTTGTGACCAGGTCACGGGGTGCTCACACATTATGGGGTTGCACGGACCCCACCCTTCAACCTGCCCAAAATTCCCCCCCTCTCTCTCTCTCAGGTCTGTTTCTCTCTCTCAGGTCTGTTTCTCTTTTCAAAATTTGAATTTACACAGAAAACGGCAGGTCTAGCAAAAGTAGCATGCATATGGTGCAGTGTTGAGTGTGAACACAGTGATGCTGATATATATGTGTGTCGTGTGCAGCGCACATGAATACATGTGTCTGCATCCATGGATGTGATATACATGTATGTATTATTTCCTTCTCTTTTCTGTACCATTTATTCTTCTTTCTCACTTCCCTCTTCACTTTTTGTCTGCATATTTTCATCTCCTTCTCTCTCAAACTTCACTCTGTTCCACGTAGATCTTAACCCCCTCACTTGTTTCCACTAATCTACTTTTCTATTTCTTTCTATTGGATTTGGAGAAATTCTACATCCATATCTCTAACTGCATCTTTTTCTTTTCTTTTCAACAGAGGATGATGGCCGCTGTAACCAAATCTTTCCTGCTGCGGGTGAGGGAAGACGACGACAGCATCAACCAAGAGGTGCCCCAGAATTACGTGGTGCCAGTGTCCCTGTCTTCCAGGTCACCGCCCCTTGCCCCCAGCACCAGCAGTCTGCAGCCCCGTTGTGTGCACAGTGGGTCACCACCACTTTCATGGCAGCCCTCTGGGTCTTTGTCAGAGCAGATCTCCACCATTCAGTTGAGTTGCTGCCTGCAGTTGTCCAAGCCTCAAAACAAGCTGCCTGCCTCCCAAGCTGATGGAGAACACAACTGGCAGTCCAGTCAGGCTTGCGTGAGGGACCGGAATGCCGTCATGTTCAACAACCCTCTGATGTCAGACGTGACCTTTCGTGTGGGTGCTGGGGGCAGTGAGAAAACTTTTCCAGCACACAAGTATGTTCTGGCAACAGGCAGCTCGGTGTTCTTTGCCATGTTCTATGGAGGGCTTGCAGACGAGATGAAAGAGGTGGAGATCCCAGACATAGAACCTACAGCTTTTCTGAATCTCCTCAGGTAATGCATGAAAACTAGACTGTGTGGATTGACTTAATTGGATTACTTTTTTATGATCTATAATCTTTCATGCGACTGATCTAAATTAAGGCTGTCGATAGGCAACCCGTCTAACTTAAGGCTGTTGATACCAAGGCAAAACACCTTACAAAGTAAAACCATGCTGCATAATGAGAATAGAGAGTTGCCACAAGTAAAATTAAGATTAAAATTATAGCCCTGTCGACAACAAAGGCCATGTCAGGGCTGTCACCACATTAAATCTTACCACGTATTAAAAAGGGATAAAAACACAATGTAAAAACAAAATCAAAGTTTTATGTTAAAATTTCATTAACCCCTTGACTGACACCAACGTATCACATACTGATCTGACG
This sequence comes from Phymorhynchus buccinoides, assembly GCA_017654935.2. Classification (NCBI taxonomy): domain Eukaryota; kingdom Metazoa; phylum Mollusca; class Gastropoda; order Neogastropoda; family Raphitomidae; genus Phymorhynchus; species Phymorhynchus buccinoides. Next base: position 67,232 of record JAGGCT020000747.1, on the reverse strand, counting down.
ACATCACTGATGATGTCATCAGATGAAGAGGAATAGCCCTGATATGCTGGCTTTTCCTCTAACACAGTCAAGAGAGTTATATCCCCAGACCATTTTGCCAGATTGGCTCTATCAGTTGTCTTCTTCATGGCATGATTTGCCCAATTATTTTTTCTTTCATTTTCTCTGGCAGTCAAAGGGTTAAATCAAAAACTTTGCAAGTAAAAACATAACACGTATAGAATAACAATATCACAGTAGCTTACACCAAGTGAAAAATATTAATCTCTTTCAAATAATTAAAAGTTGTGTCAGGTGGAACATCACTGTACAAAACTTTCATTGACTCCGCCATGTAGTTTTTCCTTCTAATGTTGTATATATTCCAGCAGTCCAAAAGGACATGACGAATGGAAATTGGAGAATCGCATGCTACATAATAAAGCGGGTCCTCTCCTTTTACCAGAAAGGAATGTGTGTCCCGTATGTAGTCTACATAAAACCGTTTCTTCCTTCCGGCCTCCAGCAGCCAAAGAAAGATATTCTTTAAGATCTGGACGAATGTTATACAGTTTATCTTCTTGAAGGCTCCTTAACGGATGCGATTCATAGTGTTGCTCTAATTTCATGTCCAGCACTGCAGGTTTTCTTGGGCCTGGTTAACGCCGGGATATTATGAAAGGAAGCATAGACTACAGCCCTGTCATGTAATCTCAGACCGATATTGAACTCGATAATAATTAGTATCATCATCGTCATACACCTCATTTCCATGGCATCAATCGTCAAAAAGAAACAAATGTCTTAAAATTCTGTGTCCTTGCAAGCTCTGCTCTCATGGGAACCTCATCCATAAGGGGCTTAGTACAATAGTAGGTGGTGTTCTGCGTACAGGCTCCGCTGAACTCCACCAAAGTGACTCAGCAGCAGTGTTGTCTCCTCAGTTGGTTGCCTCCTGACAGCCTTAACATAGATTTGCTCCCCTTGGACTGCTAGTTTCGGATTCTGTTACTTGAGCAAGCCGGGGTGTGGCTGTGAGTTGAGACTTGTACGGCCGAGATGATTGGACAGCAAAAATAACAAAAACAAGCAAATATTTTGCTTGCTCTTCTGCGAGATTGGGAGAAAACAGTTAAAAATTGACCTTTTACTGTTAGGGTACATAAAGATTATAAAACTGGGACCAGAAAATTATTGTGAGTTACCCAGTATTTTTGAGTTACCCATTTTTTAGTTAGCGGGAATCCACTGTACCCGTTTTTTAGTTAGCGGGAATCCACTGTATACTGTTAATGTTATACAATGCCAATTCTCTGTGTCGATTTGTCACTGTTAAACTCCATTATGTTCTGTGACCCAGGTACCTGTACACCGACGACATCCAACTGGAGGCCGACAATGTCCTGGCCACCCTATACGCTGCCAAGAAATACATGGTGTCTCACTTGGCCCAGGCCTGCGTCAACTTCCTGGAAACACGCCTCAGCGCTCGCAACGCCTGCGTCCTGCTGAGCCAGGGCCGGCTCTTTGAGGAGCTGCACCTCATGCAGAGGTGCTGGCAGGTGATCGACGCTCAAGCAGAAGAGGCACTCCGGTCTGAGGGCTTTTCCGACATCGATCATCAGACGTTGGACAGCATTCTGAGCCGAGAGACGCTGAACGCCAGAGAGGCCTCCATTTTCGCGGCTGTAATGCGGTGGGCTGAAGCGGAGTGCCGGAGGCAAGATCTCGAACCAACAGCAGAAAAGAAACGTCAGGTAAAGCATGGGTTCTCTAATAATTTGGTTTAAATCTGTGACATCACCTGACAAAACTGTGTCAAGTTTACTTCAGGCTGTTCAGAGGGTTTGATGAATGATCGAACACCCCATATCCACCCCTCTTCTCTTTCCATAAGCAGCATTCCTAATTCGCTAGTAATTTTGATTCTAAAAGGTTGGCAACTATTTTGTTGTTCTGTTTGTCTGTGAGACTTCACTATATTTTTTTTAATCTATGTACACCATTTCTATTGTTAACTGACGTATGGATGTATTGATCTCTTCTTGCCATGCTTCTAAGGTAGCTGTATTTTCCAGGTGCTGGGTTCCACTCTCCACTTGGTGCGAATCCCAACGATGAGGCTTGAGGAGTTTGCCAACGGACCTGCGCAGTCTGGCATGCTGTCTGCTAAAGAGACTACAGATATCTTTCTCCACTACACGGCCAGCAAAAAACCAGACCTGCTCTACAACACCAAGCCTCGCAAAGGATTGGTGCAATACTGTGTCCATCGCTTCCAGTCCTCCGCTTATCGAAGCAATCAGTGGCGTTACAGGGGACGCTGTGACAGCATCCAGTTTTCGGTCGACAAGCGCATTTTCATTGTCGGATTTGGACTCTATGGCTCAAGTAACGGCTCTGCCGAATACCTGGTTCGCATAGAGCTGAAGAAAAACGGGCTTCTGTTGAGTCAGAATGTAACCAAGTTTAAGTCCGACGGATCCAGCAATACATTTCCGGTGCTGTTTGACAGCCCCATTCAGATTGAAGCGGACACGTTCTACACTGCTAGTGCAGTTCTGGACGGGTCAGAACTGAGCTATTTCGGGCAGGAAGGACTGGCAGAGGTGCAGTGTGGCAAGATGACCTTCCAGTTTCAGTGTTCCTCAGACAGCACAAATGGGACTGGAGTGCAGGGAGGGCAGATACCGGAGATTCTCTTCTTTTGCTGACATTCCCTGGTTTTCCATTCTTGCCCAACCTCACATTAAAATAAAACAATTCACTGCAACACCAGCAAAACTGGACTTCATCAGAATTTTTTACAAAAAGGAGGGTTCAGTTGAAGTAAAGATTTTTTTATTTATTTAAAGTCACTAGAATACTTATTTACAAGTTGTAGTTTAGTTTGAGTGGTATGCATGCTTTGTTTGGATACCTTGTCAGACATTAAAGTCTTTAACACTCTGTCTATGATTGTCTTTAATGAAAACTTTGAATGTTTCACCATGATTTGAGTGTATTAATATCCTATCTATTACATATATAAAACGCACGTGGGTTCTGAGCACTGTTCAGGGAATTACGCAAATACCGTTGAACAGAAACTCCTATAAGTATATATGGTTTTGATCCTTGTGATATCTATTATTCAGTCACTGAATTTTTAACCTTTAGCGCAAACCTCCACCAAAAACTAACCAGTTTTCCTATGCATTGTCATTTGTGGGCTGAACTAATGTAGGAAAAGTAAAGTGAACTCTCCTGTGTGTCAAAGGGTAGTAACTCTAATGAGTGACAGACTGGACTGGCTTACTTCCCTTGGACTGTAAACCTGGCTGAATGAGTGTGTGTGTGTGCGCATGTGAAGCGAAGCAAGCAGATTTGCTAGTAAGCCATAAAGAAAAATATTTTATGCCTGCCAGCACCTGTGTGTCAAAGGGTAGTAACTCTAATAAGGAGTGACGGGCTGGATTGGCTTAGTTCCCTTGGATTATAAACCTGGCTGAGTGAGAGTGTATGTGTGAAGCATAGCAAGCAGGTTTGCTAGTAAGCCATAAATAAAAATAGTTTATGTTCCTATAAAGCTGTTTGTAGTTATTATTATGGGTATTTTCTGTTAGAAAAGTATATGTAATGGTTTTGTAAGTGTCTGAACATTAAAATGACAGTGTTTTAAGCACTTTGAACATTCTTTTTTTAAGTGTAACAATTATACATGAATCAGATGTAAGTTGTTCTAATCATTTCAAGTTGTGTGATTACCCTAAAATAATATGATTCCATCTGTTTTCAATATTACAATTTGGTTGCAAACTGCATTAATGTATCAGACCTGTTTACTCTACTCTTTTCGGGTAGTACTCTACTCAACTTGGACCTCTACTACTCTTCAAAATTGAAAATAATGCTCTAATTACTAATTTTCAGTGAACATTGTTTGATGGTTTAATGAAGAGGACTACTCATTTCACACCAAAGCTACTCTTTTCAGCTATCCAGACTACTCAAGACTTGTGTAGGGGGTAAACAGGTCTGATGTATGTTTGTCAGTTTCTGTCAGTGGACTAAGCATTGCTGCATGTTTCACATTTTATCTCCTTGTTTGTGTGTGTGTGTATGCATGTGATATATTTTTTTCCCAAAACTACTTGATGAGCTAAAACCTAAGTTGGTAATGTTATCATGAAAAATTGTCACTAAAGGACTTTTTTTTTATCATGAAAATAATATGTACAGCAAAATCATTAAACTTTCATGAAAGATAATCCTTATAGTAAAACATCTTACCTTTCTTATTCACACAGAGTTGCTAACCACTGGAATTGTTTATCAGCTAACATGAAATTTGCACCTAATACTAATACATTCAAGAACCTTTTGGATACAAGTCCAAGATTCAAAGATCTTTTTTGTGATTATGATTAATGGATGGCATTGAACATTATTATTTATAGGCGTGCAACGAGACCAACAAACAAACAAATAATTCATAAAAATACTAATTCAAAGAGGGGACGTTATATAGGCCACGAGGCCTACGGCTATGAAAGCCTGTCCCTACCTACCTACCTACCTATATAATAGTCATACACTGATACTGTGGAACCTTCCCTATTAAGACTACCTCTTAAGATGTGACCTAAAAAAATGTCACCATTCCCCCACCCACCTCATATCCTGACTACTGAGTGTCCACCTCCCTATTAACCCTTTTGCCGCCAGCCATTTCTCAGCCAAAAAATACCATTAAACTTACCTGGGTGGAGAAGACAAAAATCTGCAATATTGTGAATCCCTCTGTGACATGTATAACATTAGGCCTAACCTTACCTCCCCAAATTATGAAAAGAGGGTCTTCAGATAACAGGCCCTGGTTTGATGCTTTTTAGCGACATGGGTGTTAAAACACTGTGGTGCAAAAATGCGACATTGACGGTGAAAGGGTTAACCCTTTCATCGCCACTGTCGCCTCTTGGCACCACAATGATTTAACACCCATGTCACTAAAAGACATCAAATGAGGGTCTGGTATCCAGTGACCTTATGTTCTTAATTTTGGGAGGTAAGGATAGGCCCTATTTTAGGCATGTCACAGAGGAATCTCCAGTATTCCAGACAAAATCTTTTCTCTACCCAGGTAAGTTTAATGGTACCTTTTGGCCGAGGAATGGCTGGCATTGAAAGGGTTAAGACCCCTCCTTATCAAAGACCTACCTTGGCTGATTTTTCAAGGTTTTAATAGGGAGGTTCCACTGTAATAGAAAATGACCACCCTTTCTTACCATTAAATTATGAATTTTAATCCAAAGGTTCTATGACAATTCACAATCGGACAATTCGCCTCTGGACTGTTTGCCCCCATAGTTTTATATGTACCATAAATTATGTCTTGAAACATGCACACACATACTGACATACATGATTTAACTCTTTGGTTTCTAAAAATGTGTATAAGTATTCAAAAGAAAACAAAAGTAAATGTTCAAATATAGTTGATATTTGAACAACAGATGCAAAGTAGATGATTTGTGTGAAAATTAATTAACCTACTTTTTTTACTTAGTTTTTGTAAAGGGATCTTTGCTTTTTGTTATATCTGTTATATTGTTTCTCTGCACTCACACATATGCAACACATGCTTACATAAACACTCATATGCATACACACACATTGAACAGGATGAAAGTGTCAGTACACCATACACTAGATCAGACAGAAACCCAGACATCTTTGTATCAAACATCAACACTAAACATTCATTGGAAATGTCAATCTTAAAAGTTCATAAAATGTGAGAGAGTGTGTGAAAAAAAGGATGGTCTAGATAGTGGACCGAACAAAACAACAACAAAAACAAACAAAAAACAACAACAGGGTGTTTTGTTTATAGTAAAGTGAGATAGTTATGTTAAAAAAAAAAGAAAAAAAGTTATTAACTTTTGAAATGTGTAAAGGTAATGTTATAGTAAAGTATTATTACAATATTATAGTAAATTATGATGTGTGAAGGTAAAAAAAAAAAGGATTACTGTGTTATGTATTGTGTAGTATGAAAGAAAAGGTATGTAAAGTGGGGGGAAAAAATACCTCTTTGGTTTCTGTATCTAGAGAACTTTCAACTAGTGTTCATTCCTGAGAACCTCTTTAGCTGCGGGGAAGTTTTATCCCATTGATTCCTGCTGGCCTCTTTTGCTCGTAATATCATGCAACATGATGCAACTGTTATTACTTTGCTATTCCATAATTGCAATTTCCCTTTTCTTACTGGGGCAAGTATTGTTTATGAAAGAGAAACAGGCTGCTGAAAAGTGCCGCATATTCACAATAATATAACACCCCTTTATAGTTTTACTCTCTCTGGAAACCCAGGAATAGGGAGATAGAGAGCTCTATAAAGCTAGGAATATGCAGTTGCTCCCATTCAACCTCAAAAGCGGTTCTCAGGAACGAAAGAGTTAATTAACAATAATGTCAAAATAAAAGATAGACAGTAACATTAATTTAAACAGCATTCTTCTTATTAAACTGCATTAACTCTTAACTAGTCTTGTAAAACACAATCGTGAAGATAAAAAACACACAGTGCAGGCAATACTCTGCAAGATACTTTGGTGAGTCCTGTGACTGGGTGTCATATTGCTCAGCATTCTGTAACAGTCTTTGTACATTATTCTTTGTGGCTGTGCTTCCTGTCCAGCCCTAAGCTGGGTTAGCTTGATCCTGGAGAGCTTTTCACCCTTTTTCAATGTATCGAGGAATTACAGATTGAACGATGGCGACAGCCAAATTGTCAGTGAAACTTATGTACCCTGCGTTGGCAGCATTGTAGGTTCTTCCTGAGCCTGCCAGCGTTCTCTGTGTGTCACTGTCTGGGCAAATACTACTATAGTGTCACTGTGTGTAAAAGGGGTAAACAGTCCGGGAGCAAATTGTCCCCATGACTATCTAGTTATGTGCAATCACAAAAAACAATGAAGAACAGCGGGGGGAATATGTGAAGTAGAGGGAAAAAACAACCAACCAACCAACCAACTTGAAACCACCAGCCATGAACAGACTTATACTTATAGTCCTCCTTCCCAATATATGGGGGTAGAGGACAAAAATAAGATAATCCCACTATAAGGAGTAGAGGACAAAAAGGATGCAATGTTTAGTCTTGCTTGCTTCTATATATGGGGCAAAAGACTAATGTCTACACAATCAAACCTTTAGTAATATAATAGTCTTCAATATCACCTGAAAACATTTTTTAGTCCTACTCCTAATCCACATGTATCTGCTTAAGAAGATCTACCATTTATTATTAATTAACAACCAACCAGTCTTTGATGGAAATCTACTATTCTGTTCGCATAGGAAAAACTGGGAAAGTATGGGGAAGCAAGAGATTAAAGACCAGTAATTTGGAGGTACAATTTGATGTTTGTGTAAGTGCTTAATTATGTAAGTGCTTAATTATTAAAGTGCAAATGAAAACTCATGATCATTTTGTTTTAAAAAAATTATAACTGATAAAAGATCTTTACATGCACAGAAATTTTGTGCTTGTATTTTTTTTACCCCCTTCACTGCCACAAAAAAAGAGAGAGAAATTATCGATTTTCTTATTATAAAATTTAAAGGAGACTGGTTAGACTCAATTTAAGAAAATAGCCAAGAGATACATCTTTCCTGATTTGTCTAAACCAAAAACCAGCATTCAGGGACTATGACATCAAAATTTATAACATAACACACCCCACAGAAGACACAGAGCAGGCAGTGAAAGGGTTATTTTTTTAACATAACATGTTTCATCCTTTAATTCTTTTTGAAGCAGTTCTGTAGATATTTTCATCATTAGCACTTCTACACACTAGTTGTTGGTTATAGACCCGTCTCATTGTCTGTCTTCTGGTATTTTAATGTGGGATTTTATAAGCTGATTGTTGTTTAAATGTAAAAAATAAAAGTCCTAAAACTCATTTGCTTTACCACTGCTAGGGGCCTTAAAGACCCACCACGTCATGTTTGCAAAATCATGGTTTTCACGTGTTTTCCCTCTTATAGCTGGTAAGAAATCTTCCTAGCATAAGAGGGAATGTGACACGTGACGTGGGGGGTCTTTAAGTCTCCCATTTTGTCTTTGTTACTTTTCTCTTTTTTTAACAAATGCAAAGATCCCAACTTCCAAGATTTTTTCCAAGGATAATGGAAGGGCACATCCAGCAGATTGGTTCTATTAAAAAAAATGCTGGACCATTTGATAAGAGAAAACCTACAAAATGGTGACCAATTATCAAGCGATCAATTCAGCAGATAAGTACATTTGTACCAAGCAGTTATTTCAGCAGTTTTTGCATATCGAGTGTGTGTGTTTGGTATTGTTGGACAGACGAATTTAATGTCCTTTCACATGAATTATATTAGACAAGTGTGTGTGTGTGCATGCGCGTGTGTGTGTGCGCGCATGCATGTGTTGTGTGTGTGTGTGTGCCTGTGTGTGTGTGTATGTGTGTTCTTCAATTTAATGTCTTTTCACATAAATGATTTTAGACAATTGTCTGTGTGCGTGAGCGTGTGTGTGTGTGTGTGTGTGTGTGTGTCTGTCTGTGTGTGTATGTATCTGTATGTGTGTGTATGTGTGTTCTTCGCTGTAATGTCCTTTCACATAAATGATCTTAGACAATTCTGTGTGTGTGTGTGTGTGTGCACGCGTGCGTGTATGTGTTGTGTGTGTGTTTGCGTGTGTGTGCTTCTAGTGTGTGTGTGCGTGTCTGTCTGTGTGTGTTCTTCAATTTAATGTCTTTTCACAAATGATTTTAGACAATTCTGTGAGTGTGTGTCTGTGCGTGCGTGTGTTTGCGTGTGTGTGCTTAGTGTGTGTGCCTCTGTGTGTGTGTTGTGTGTATGTTTGCGTGTGTGTCTAGTGTGTGTGTGTGTGCGTCTGTGTGTGTGTTCTTCAATTTAATGTATTTTCTCATAAATGATTTTAGACAAGTCTGTGTGTGTGTGTGTGTGAATGTGTATGTGTGTTCTTCAATTTAATGTCCTTTCACATGAATGATATTAGACAATTGTGTGCGTGTGTGTGTGTGCGTGTGTGTGTGTGCGTGTGTGTGTGTGTGTGCGTGCGTGTGTGTGTGTGCGTGTGTGTGTTTGCGTGTGTGTGTGCTGTGTATGCGTGTGCGCGTGTGTGTGTTCTTCAATTTAATGTCTTTTCACATTTTTTAGACAATTCTGTGTGTGTGTGTCTGTGAATGCGTGTGTTGTGTGTGTGTTTGCGTGTATGTGCTTAGTGTGTGTGTGTGTGTTGTGTGTATGTTTGCGTGTGTGTGTGTGTGTCTGTGTGTGTGTTCTTCAATTTAATGTCTTTTCACATAAATTATTTTAGACAATTCTGTGTGTGTGTGTGTTCTTCAATTTAATGTCCTTTCACATAAATGATTTTAGACAATTGTGTGTGTGCGTGTGCGCGCACGCGTGCTTGCGCGTGTGTGTTTGCATACGCAGAGAGAGAGAGAGAGAGAATTCTGTCAGTGTCCCAAAAATAATTTTTCTTAGAAGGGGTCAAAATCTACTCTGGCACCGCAGAGGTCATCACAGTTCAGTGAGGCACAACGACTGCTGCGCGTAATGTCCACATGTCTTGATAATTACAACGTAACCATGCTAAACCATCTATTTATGTCATTTTTATTTCAGACAGACTTTCACTATTCTTTACCGAAACAATGCAATGATTTATTTATTTATCATCACACATCGCATTACTTGCCCGATATCCCACAAAGCGAGCGTCAGCACTCTCTTTACAGCTGCCATTATCTTTTCCGGAAAAGCAGCGGTGAAGATGGAAAATTGGCTAGCCTGCTCGCGTGCACAATAATAAACCCACTGGGTCTCCTGGACCCGCTACATCAGAATAGGAATGAACAGCTAAGTACTTCTTTGACTAGTCTGGGTCTAGATTTTCATGATTTGTTCAGTAGTTTCAATTGTAGAAACAAGCACATACGTGCACGCACACACACAGAGTTCTCTTAGAATTGGGGGTACAAAAAGGGGTGGACTTCGTTAAGGAGTCCTATCAATATCACAATGCAGCTCAAATATGGTGATACTGATAGTTGTAGTTGTGACAATTTGAATTTTGCTCAATATTTTGAAGCAGAACATAACATATGTACATATGAATGTACATTTACTTTGAATTGATGCATGAAAGACAGACAGTGCAATTTTGTTTTTTGAAAGACACAGTGTATACTGCCACAGAAAGTTAGGGAACACTTTCAAAATATGTGTTTTGGTTAATTGCTTATAGATTCCAAACACTTCGCACATAGAGCTTAAAACTTGCAATCACATACACAAGAGACCTGGCTTTTGCTTTCACAATGGCCTTGCAGTGAAAGCAAAAATGTATTGTGATTATCACTGGTTGCTATGGTAACATGAGTTTTAAGGTGCCAAAATCCAAAACATTATAACAATTTCAGGGCCTTTGCATTTTCCCCACTATGTGTATTGAGTAAAATGATACTCGGCACATGTTAGCAGGAAGCCTAACAAATGAGTATAACTTACAAAAAGATCCTTTCTAAATAAAAGAAATAGTGCAATCAATTGCTGTGTTACGATGGCTGTGCAGCGAAAGTTGAGCCTTTTGGATCTAGGGAGAGCCCTGGTATGGCTGCAGGAAGGTGTGGCTGTACGTGAACCGCTGGCACAGCTTAATAATGACCAACACTTTGACTTGATAGTTGAAGTCGGTGACCACCTTCCTCCACAGCCACCCCCTCCTGCAGCTATGCCAAGTTCCACAGCAGTCAACCTTCGCTCCACAACTCTTGTTACAAAGCGAATAATTTCACTATCTCTATTATTCAGAAACAATCTTATTGTGAGCTGTACTCATTCTTTAGGCTTCCTCCTAACATGTGCTGAGTACCATTTTGCACACTCTTATGGAATAACTGCTGGTGCACTAAATAAAAATTGGTTACAAATTGATTTTTGAGGTGTATAAATAAAAATTGGTTACAGATTGATTTTTTAGGTGTTTTAAAACTCACGTTACCATAGAAACCAATGGCGATCGCAAAACATTTTTGCTGTCGTTGCAAGGGCAGGTCTTCTTGTATAATATGTGACTACCAAGTTTTAAGTTCCAGATGTGAAGCGTTTTGAAGCTATGAGCAACTAACCGAACCACATGTATGTTGAAAATGTTCCCTATTTTTTTGTGCACAGCTTATATATCTATATCTATTTTTTTAAGTTCTACAATTTGATTCATACATACCTATTACTGGTATAGCACCTTCCAGGGACAATTCTTTTGTGAGGCAGAGGTATGTCTTGCCCAGTTCATAGACATTTACCTGAAATAAAAAGCCTTATGAAAAAAAAGCAAGATAAATTTCAAAGAAAAGGGAGAATACTGTCAACAACAGAAGAAATCACTAAAGAGAAAAAAAAAAGAAACAAGTGCATCACCGTGCGGCTGCAAAGTCCTCTCACAGCATCGCCGAGCTACTCCGAAATCAGAATGTGTCGGCTGTACACACAGCGGGGAGACCATTGAGAACTGAAAACAGGACGCACGCACGGCCGGATGGACGGCCGGAAAGAAGTGGGACATAGCGGGCCTGTGACACAAAGGGCCTAGCCTGGCACAGCGGGTAATGTAAAACTAAATACATCAGTGGATAGCTTGCATCTTGGCAAACTAGTATACCAAATTTGATGATGATAGACTGAATAGTTTTTGAGAAAAACGGACGACATAGCGGGCCTGTGACACAAAGGGCCTAGGGCACAGCGGGTAATGTAAAACTAAATACATCAGTGGATAGCTTGCATCTTGGCAAACTAGTATACCAAATTTGATGATGATGATAGACTGAATTTAGTGAATAGTTTTTGAGAAAAATGGACGCCGGACGGACAGACCAGACAAAAACAATAGTTCCCCGAACCTTCGGCTCGGGGACTAATTAGTTTTTTGACGACGTAAGACAGACATGCTCGGTCTATTTCTAAGTTAGTCGCATAATGGCAGCATGAGGCATCTGCACTCATAAGACGGGAAACTGAGCAATCGACAAACAAAAACAATGAGTTGCTAAATACAGATCAAACTTAACAATAATTACATGAAAATTCATTCTGATTTGACAGATGTTTCCATCCGCAAGTGCCCTTGTTACTGCAGAGTTTGCAGATGAGTTAAAATGTTAACACCCTGAAAAGACAGCTTCCAACATGGTCACCCTCCTGGTCATTCTGTGCCAGTTCTGAATGAGCAGAACATGCTAATTTTCAAGAAACTCTTGGTTGCCCATGTGATGACAATGCAAGAAAGAATTGAGTGATGTTTCTTTGGACACAACAGAAGGAATAGTGTTTTAACTTCTTCCGATGATAAATATCGCATCAACAAATGGGTACCCCATCTCCCGACTGATAAAACAGAAGAGTGAGACTGGGAGGATCTGCTATTGTATTCCAAACAAGAGAGCCAATAGACATGGGAGGGTCTTGATGGGGACAGACTAGTCAGGTCTGCTCTCAGCTTGCAAAAGAAGGAATGGGCACTTGCAGTTGTTTAGTGAGAAACTATTGACACACAAGCAATAGCTGCACTTATATTCACATGGCAGGGACCCCCATTTTGGGGTCTATGAAGTACTACAATTCTAGAGGACCCTCTAAAAGAATATACCGGGGTTCCCTGGGATGCACTATCAAAATTATTTTTTAGCATTCGCAAATCCAATGTCACTGGTACCCTCTATCCCGCTTCTAGGACCCTCTATACTGTAAGTGAAGGAGTCCCTGGGACCCCTTGTTTTGTGAAACGATTGGGAGCCCTGCATGGTGATGCCAATCATGAATTCTTCTGTGCAGGATAATCTAAACAACCACACAATGCTATTCTACAGAACATGTTTATAACTTCTTGCACACACTTGTTTGCATACAAACAGAAAATAACTAAACAAAGACAAGACAAACCTCTGTTCAAGACAAAAATATAAATAAACAGAAATGCAAAAGACCTTACCCTTAGTATATCACTGTAGTCCAGCAGCATATGTTTATACAGTCAAGGAAATCACACCAAACCCTTAAAAGCTGATCAGCCAAACATAAAAGATGTTAAAGACCCCCCACGTCACGTGTCACATTCCCTCATATATTTTGTATTGTGTTTTTGGGTGGGGTGAGTGGTGGTGATGGTAACGGTGTGTGTGTGTGTGTGTGTGTGTGTATGTGCGTGTATGTGTGGGTGGGGTGTGTATGTGTATGTCTATTTGCATGTGCGTGAGTGATTATTTGGTTTTGTTGTTGAATTTCTTGCTTTTAATTTTTGTTGTTGTTAAGCGCATAGAGCTCCACATTTGGTGAAGGAATGCACTATATAAATGATTCACTATTATTATTATTATTATTATTATTATTATGCTAGGAAGATTTCTTAAGATTTCTTACCAGCTATAAGAGGGAAAACACGTGAAAAACGTGATTTTGACATGTGACGTGCTGGGTCTTTAAGAGAATCACCTTTCCTTACATTAGTGCACATGAAAAAGATGTAGTGTGTAAAAAAGATACACTTGTTTGTAAACTGCAAAGCATGATATTGACTGACAGCAAAGAATAGTCAACACCCAAAAAATATCCAAGGTTCTTATCATGGCATATTTACGTTGAGTTCTACACATATTCAACGTATAATCTCAAAATTTACATTTCTTTAGGTTTATTTATTTTATCTTTCAGAAAACAATTCTGTAAAAACAACAAACCCAAACCGTAGTCATCTCAAATTGTTTTAAATGTCACTAAAAAAACCACCCACCTCCAATCACCACAAATCCTATCAATCACACTCCAAATGATTGCAAATCTATCAATCACACTCCAAATGATTGCAAATCTATCAATCACAATCCAAATGATTGCAAATCTATCAATCACACTCCAAATGATTGCAAATTTATCAATCACACTCCAAATGACCGCAACTCTGTCGATCACACTCCAAATTTATCAATCACACTCCAAATGACCGCAACTCTGTCTATCACACTCCAAATTTATCAATCACACTCCAAATGACCGCAACTCTGTCTATCACACTCCAAATTTATCAAAGGTGATTTATTGTCTTAACTCTTCTAGAGCCATGTAGTTTTTTATGTTCTTGGTTGTCCGTTGCATCTCAGCCGACAAGAGGGGGGTAACTATTTTTTTAAGTGTGCATGCGTTGCTTTAACCCTTTCATCGCCACTGTCGCCTCTTGGCACCACACTGATTTAACACCCATGTCAGTAAAAGGCATCAAATGAGGGTCTGGTATCCAGTGACCTTATGCTCTTCATTTTGGGAAGTAAGAATAGGCCCTATTTTATGCATGTCAGAGAGAAATCCCCAATATTGCAGACAAAATCTTTTCGCTACACAGGTAAATTTAATGGAAAGTTTTGGCTGGAAAATGGCTGGCGTTGAAAGGGTTAATGTAAAATATCACTGACGTAAGCTCTGAAAATAGACAAACACACAGAGGCCATGCGTGATGTACTGGGCGAATGTATTGAACCTATTCACCCATAGTGCTAGAAGAGTTAAGGTATGAAAATCTGGTAAAGATAAAGATGCGCCCCCCCCTCCATTTCTCGGTTGTTTCCACTTTTTCAGTCTTGCCTTTCTTACTGCAGATTGAGTACTTCATCCTCTATAGTTTGCTATATTTAACTGCATTCAATAAATAATAGTAGAAGATAAAGGCAAGACGGAAAAACACAATGAACCAGGACTGTGACAAATGCTCCGCGGCTGTTGTGTGTACTGCACTACATAGGGGGGGTCCTATTAGACAATGGCCTTTATCATGACTGCGATTAATTATTCAACAAAGATAATTCAAAAGGTTCATAAAATACAGCTTAATGTTTTGTAAGAAAGGCAAGTGTGAAAATGCGGGGAGAGCTGAGAAATGTAGGGGGGGCACATCTTGACCTTTACCGAAAATCTTTATAAGCGTAAAACCTCTGTTAATTTGGCTCTCCTGTTTTAAGTTAAAAGGTGTAAGACTTCAGGAGCAATTAACCCTTCGCCGTGCATGGTATTGGAATGTGGAGCATAGTATGAATTTCAAATATAACTATCTGTACGCACACACACACACACACAATGATACACACACACAGTAATACACACACACACACACACACTCTTTCACTAGTGACACACACACAAAGTTTTCTGAATTTCGTTCTGTTACTGATCTAAATGTCAACCTTCCTCAGGTAAATATAAAGAAAAGATGTTTGTCACATCAAACAAGACAAGTGGATACAATTATTTTCTTTAGACACTAAAATCACAAACAATTTGAAAATGTTTTGGGACTGGAAAGTGGAGAGGGGCAGGAAAGCAATAGTTTAAAGCCAATCAGGTTTGGGATTTAAAGAACAAACTTGTGACTTATTTTGTTTGTGTGATTAAATCTTCTGTTTAGGGGTTCAATTTCAACTTTGTTTTAATTTGTTGTGAATTTTCCTGAACCCAGCAGTCATCTTCATTTCTTAAAGAACAGAGAAAATAAATGTAAATTCAAAAAATAGAATAAAACAGCGAATATGGTGGTAAGGAAAGGTGCAATTGTGGAGAGAAAGGGGGTGGGGAGGAATTTGGAGTGGGTGCGAGTAATTTGTAGAAGATAAAGGATGACTGAAGAGTGGGGAGCTAATAAAAGATGCGGGCAGGAAAGAGATTGGAGCAATGACAAAATGAGATGGGACAGAATAAGGGAATATGTGGGTAGTGGGGGAAGGAGATGGATTGAGGCTTGAGGGGTGAACTTAAACAGAATAGCAAAATACTGTGTGTTGTTTATTGGTGTGCATGTGAATTGAACCTGTGTGTGCTTATGCAACAGTCTGTCCTTAATTGTGTGTGAGTGTGAGTAAGCAGAGCATTCTTTTGAGATTGTTACCGCATGCATTATAATATAATATGCATATATGCGACATAAGTGTTTGTGTGTGACATGCGTATTGTGCTTTCATTAACCAATACATTTCCAAAAGGATATGAGGCAATTTCGATAATCTGCCAGCGAGGTAGAGACAAGAGGCCACAACGTGTGTTGTTTTTCTTCCACGTGTTAACCGCCTGTGCAATGCCATTTTGAAAAACCCTTCAGCAGTAGACTGGCAACGTTGGTTTATGCTCAAGTGGCCTGCAACCTCCTGGATTTTTTCTCTAGCTGCACATAAGAAACACGATTTGTTAAATTTCTTTTCTTACGTCTTTAGCTGCACATAAGAAACAAGATTTGTTACACAAAAATTCTTACATCATTAGTTGCACATAAGCAATAAGATATGTAAAATTTCTTTACTTATGTCTTTTACCTATAGCTGCATATAGAAGAAACAAGATTTGTACAATTTCTTTTCTTGTTTTTTACCTTTAACTGCACATTAAAAAAAAACAAGAGTTGTTGAATTTCTGTTTTAGGGGGGGGGGGGGGGGGGGGGGGGTTCAAACATAATTTCATTCAAGTGAACATTAAAACTCAACACTTGAAATATCAACAGAAGTATGAAAATAAATGAAAACTGAAATGGATGTTTAATAGTAACACTCAGGAAATACATTGTATCTAAGCTTATTACAGTCTATAGCATTGCACCATGGTGTAAAGCATTCATTGCAGTCAATATTTGCAGTCACGCTGATTGAATATTTCTGCATTTGACAACACTGCTCAGAGCTTCAGATTGTTTTCAAACTTCATGGGTCAAATGACCCCTGATTACAATTTACAGAAAACGATGGGTCAATCTCCAAAGTAATGGGCCAATAAATGTGTCACTGTGCCTATTACACTTAAAATGTATTGCAGACTTCATGGGTCAGATGACTGCACAAAATGAGGGGTAAAATCACCTATACGGGTCAATGACCAGGGCCCACCAATAATCTGAAGCTCTGACTGCTCTCGGAAAACTTAAACGAGAAAAAATCATTACAATGGTTCTAGAGAAGAGAAAAAAACCTGGCTAAAGGTTCTTTCTTTTCTACTGGAATGGACCAGTAAGGCAAAGATAGTAGATAATAATAATAATAATAATAGTGAATCATTTATATAGCGCATTCCTCCACCAATGTGGAGCTCTATGCGCTTAACAACAACAAAAATTAAGAAGCAACAAATTCAACAACACGAAATAATCGCTCACGCACATGCAAATAGGCATACACATACACACCCCACCCACACATACACGCACGTACCGGCACACACACACACACACACACACACACACACACACACACACACACACACACACACACACACACACACCGTTACCATCACCACCACTCACCCCACCCAAAAAACACAATACAAAATACAATCAGTTGAACAAAGCATCAACACACACACACACACACACACACTCTCTCTCTCTCTCTCTCTCTCCTCTCTCTCTCTCTCTCTCTCTCGCAACAAAGCTGACGTACACATTGCAGTCAACACACAGTGAAACTAATATGGGGGGAGGGGAGTGTGTGTGTGAGAATAGAGTCCAGAAGTAATGTGGCCTAAAGGTTGTGATGTAGCTTGAACAGGTGGGTCTTGAGAGCTGATTTGAAACATTGCAAGGACTGGATATGGCGGATTTCGCGTGGTAAGGAGTTCCAAACTGATGGGGCCGAAAAGGAAAAGGAGCGCTCACCAAACATTTTTGTTCGTGTACTAGGAACACAGAGAATTTTGGAATCTGAAGATGACCGCAATTGCCTTGATGGAGCATAGACAGAAAGCATGTCAGAAATGTAGCTAGGGGCATTTCCAGAGAAATAAGAATGACATAGAGTGGAAATTTTGTAGTCAATACGTGCTTTGATGGAAAGCCAATGAAGGGATATCAGGAGTGGTTGAACATGATGATACTTAGATGACAGTAAACAAAAGAAAAAGGCAGAGTCAAATAAAGTATTTGGTACTTTATAGACACAGAGGCGTCTGTGAAATTCGGGTTGCTCCCACCTGGAGAGAGCATCGCAGCCAGAGGCGTACCACACATCTTTTTTTTAATTTGCATGCAATTTTTGTGTGACTGATGAGGAAGGAAAGGGGGTGGTGGTGTAATTTTGACCAAATGACAACTTTTCCATTGCCACTGGGTTTAACGTGTGCTAAGTGCATGGGCACATGGGACTCCATGTTCAGACCATAAGTGCAGAGTGAGAGGAAAAATCCCCTGTACCCCTGTAAAGTAGTAGATTAGAGGAAGTTACAAGCACAGAACTCCCAGAAGATGGGGGAACTATTTGTACGAGATTCCTAGAGTACCCACAGGAGGACTATACATTCAAATCAGTACAAGTATCGCCATGCATCTAAGATCAAATACAGCTGTTAATTAATCCTCTTTTTTTTTTAGGAAAAGCCATACAATAGCAAAAACACAAATTTTATATATATTTTCGAAATCTGTATGTCTGTCTGTCTGTCTGTCTGTGTGTCCCTTATGCACGGCCACAGTTCTCAACCGATCAACACCAAATTTGGCATCAAGCATCCTTGGCACCCTCCGAAGGTCATGCCGTCCTTACTTTTCGGAAACCTCCGCCAAGGGGTCGTGGGGAGGGGGGGGGCTGAAAATCGTTAAGGGGCCATAACTTCCACACCGCAGGTCCTAGTCTTGAAACTCGGCATGGATGTACTTTCGCTTATGGCCGTTCTGATGATGGCGTACCAATGAAGGTCAAGGTCAAGGTCAGGGAGATCGGTATGCCTTGAAAGTGGTAGGGGTCTAATGATTGGGTTTTATTGTCCCACGCATATCTCCTGAACTGCTTTACCGAATCGTTTCCAGTTTTGTGTGGTGGCGTGTCACCATGAGAGAAGGCATCCGAGCATAAATTATCACCGTCATGACCTTCACCTTGGCGTATGACCTTGAAAAACGAAAATCTTTAAGGGGCTATAACGTCCACACCGTTGGTCTTAGGGACTTCAAACTTGGCATGTAGGTACTTTGGCTTATGGTTCTTCTGATGATTGCATACCGATCAAGGTCAAGGTCAAGGTCATGGAGATTGGTAGGCCTTGAAAGTGGTAGGGGTAAAAAAATTTTATTTTCAGCCACAAAAGTAAAAATATAATATTTTGCGGACCCGGCGAAACCGGTACTCAGCGGTACCGGTACTTGGCGTTACCTGTACAAGTTGTTACCGGTACTAGGCGTTACCGGTACGGGGCGTTGCGCTAGTATATTATATATTCATGAACAATAGAAACTTGTACCTTTATTCATAGTTATTTGTTCTGATGCCTTGCCAAGTCCTCGAAATTGTCCACCCAGAGAAGATGATATGTTGCCTGAAAAAAATGTTAACAAATTATTTTACAAAACATAATGATGCACCAGTAAAAAGAACCATTCACTTTTTGTTTGTTTGTGGGGGGGGGGGGGGTTCAGTATAGTCCTGAGTTTGCCATAAAAAATATTTTCCCATTTTTACTTTAGTTTTACATTTCTAAATTATGTTCCAGACAACAGTTAATAACCCTACCATGCATTGTCATATCCTACCAAACTACTAACTGCTATTCAAATTCGTTTTACAACACTGTGTGTAGCTTCAATTATAAAGGCAAGCATTAGAATTGTCTGAGGTTCAATCATCTGAAAACCGTGAAAAAAATGGCTATCACGGCCACACAAAGTAGAGGGGCAACACTGAAGTCAGTTTCCAACAAGACAAAAGGCATAATAATTCAATAATTACAATGCTATTCAGATCTGGCGTAAGGTTATCCTTAGAAACAAAGGCAAAACCTCTGCCACCACTAACAAATCCTCCGCCAGCAATTTTCAGTCAGGACTCTGAAATTTGCACATTTTCTGACATTTCTAATGCTGAAAGGTCATCAAATGATCAATGTTTTTTAATCCAAAAACTGAAAAACAATTTTCATTTACTGTCAAAAACTTAAGCCAACGTCTAAACTTTTACATGAATGTGAGCATCATTTGAGTAATAAACATGCACGTCATTTTTCACCAAAATAGAAATCAGTTCCAAAAATAATAAACCACTAAAGGGGGTTGAGATAACCTACCATCATCAGACACAAACTGTCCTGTAATCTGCACCCCTCCTCCGCTTTCAGTGAACTGAAGATCAGACACAATCAACTGTTCTTCCAAAATGGAGCCACAGTTGGTGCAGACCTTGTCCCCGCGGGCTGCATCTTCGTCAATCTCATCGCAGCCACAATGCTTGCACACATTGCCAGGCATGCTTCCGTTTAGGTCACAGAAACTGCTGCTGAACTTATGCTAAGTCTCCTGGTTCGGTTGTTTGAACTAACAAATCTGCAAAGCAAACAGTATTAAGAACATTCAAATTCGGAAGAAAAAACATGAAAACAGATGTCACACTCACAGTTTACTAATGTTACATAGTGTTAACTCAAACCGGCAAAACCGGTCTAAGAAACACCCTTTGTTTGCCGATAGTTTGCATAACGTTTTGTTCTTCCCAAACACTGAGCATGCGGCAAACTATTCGGAACTATCATGTGACTTGTAGGGGGTTAATCCATTTCTTGTTGTTGATTGGTCCAAAGTACGGTTAAAATAATACTCTTTTTTTACTAATCAGACAAGAGCTTGTAATATTTTTCCGCAAACGTTTTCTAAAGTGTTTCTTAGACCCCTTTTGCAGTTTTGGCATAACAGTTATAACTGGGGACCGTCCTCTAGAGAAACTAGACCCAGATTTCCATTGTGTTCCCAAAAATTAGCCCTTGTAGATTTTTTTGGCACTCACAATACTTAATTAAGTCTAGTAAATTTGTGGGTTAGCAATAAATATCTCTGAACGACAGGCCGAAAACCACTCCTGTGGATTTTGTGTCTCCAACGTGAGAACGCAGCTCCTTCTTCATCCGGACTGCCATGGATTGGAACCAACTGAGTGAGGCCACTGTCACCGCAGGCTCCGTCAACGTATTTTCATCAGACCATCTGAGCCTGCACCCACTAACCATTAGTAGGGTTGGGTTTGCTTAGTTGGGTGGTTTTTTTTGGGGGGCTTGCTTCTAGAAGTGGGGCCTGGGCCTTCACAGCTGAACTGGGGGGGGGGGGGGGGGTAATGGTCTTAACCCAGGGTAAGCAGTAGGTCTTTAACCTATCCATTTTCTAAATAAGGTATGCAGGCTCCTAGTTCCGTCACGATGTATCGTCACAAGTGGCATCTGTTAATTGTTATACATGTACGAAACCAGAAACAGAACCAGAACTTCGCTTGAGAAAGGTATAGGGTCAGTAACATGGGTCAGGGTTAATTACTTATAACACAGTGGCTAGGGGTATAGCATTGTTGCAACACTCAGACCATGTTCAAGGATAGTAACTCTTCCTAGTCGAATATTTCGTCAACAAATGCATTTTCTTAGTTCTTTATATATTTAACGCATCTTGGTAAACAAATAGGGTTAGGGATAGGGTTAGGAACATGTCAGGGGTAATGTTACTAGTTTTTTTAATACATTTGCACACAAATTTTGCATTGCTGGGTACGTAAGATCTGTTCTAAAATTTAGCCTAGAGCCAGTAGAGGACTAAGTTCCACATATATATATCATTATATGTTCTGCGCGTTTTCGGAATGCAGTACAAAGTTGGAACTCCCACTTTGTCCGTCCCATTCGAGAAGGCAAAGCGGCGCTATTCCAAAACCAAAATGTCAGATTGCGACCAGCTGGCCCATTGGGCTAAAATAAAAGAAATAACGAAGAAAGCTGCTCAGGCGTCAAACTCAAAAATCATTTCAAAGGACAAATACGATAAGATCTTCTTCTTCTTCGCAGTACGTAGCCACAATCAACACACTGATTATTATGCCACAGAACCGGGGAGGTTCATCCATATATGCCGGAAGAAAGGGCCAGGAGGCCAAAGATGAAAGAAAGAGAAGACAGACAAAAGGAAAACGCCTAGCTTGATGGGAATCTGCAGGGGAGGGGGGAGTGGAGAGGGGGGAAAGGAGGGAGGTGGGGCTTTTGCTTGGTTGTTAGACTGATGACCCCTGAGTGGGGCCACCAGCTGCAGCAGGTGCAGCAGGCGGGTGTCCATTGGAGTCTGGAGTTCTGGCCTCCACTGCGGGTGTTGGCAGGTCATTCCACTCCTTGATTGTTCGTGAAAAAAAGGAGCTTTGACGGTACTGCGTCCGACACTGGGGGATGAGGAGCTGTTGTGAATGACCCCTACGTTGCCGCTCTGCTGAGGTATGACTTTGCTCCTGTTCACACTCACCATGCCATTGAGTATTTTAATAATTTTTATACAGCATGGTGAGTCTGGTGGCTTGTCGGCGTTGCTGCAGTGGATTCCATCTGAGCAGATTGTTTCTTTTTTTAAAAGGAAACACAAATGTTGTAGACAAAAGCGCTCTAGCAAAGTTCAAATGGCATGTTCGAACAAAGAACTACTCAGGGGCAATTCTACTATTCTAGAATCGGCTGTGCAAAGTTGGAATTCTCACTTTGTCCCGTCCAGATCAGATCAGAAAGTAGGGACAAGGTTGAATAGCCGTTAGGCTTTTAAAGTCCCATCGCTTTGTGCAATTGTAATGTAAAATCATTCAACTTCAAGGTCTATCGATTGCTCAGTTTTTTTGAATTTCTGGAGTTGTACCGCATTCCGAAAATGCGCAGAACATTTAATATATATATATGTCTGATATGATCATATGATGTGGTGGTATACAAGGGCCGCGATCTAAGCAGTCTAAGCTAGAAAGTAAATAAAATAATAAAAACAAAATCACTATCCTATCATTGTATCAACCTAAGTAGCAATTGAGTTGGAAAAACTATTCAAAACAAGCAATTCTAAAAATAAAATAAATTTTAAAAAAAGCATAAAACTACATCTCGGTTGACAGCGGGGATCGGGTTCGAACCCTGCACATCTATTATGATAACCATCTTCCCATGGAGAGATAGTCAGATACTAACCAATCTAACCAACTTGACACAAAAGAATTGCAGGCGATTATTACTTATATATATACGAATTGCTACCAGCAGGTAAGCAACAATATTTCTTTGCATAAGATTACAAAGGCACAAGTTATTTCATATTATGCAAAAATAAATATCGGCATTAATTCATACCATTCCAATGGCAATGATTCCATACTGTTGAACACGCAATGATCTGGCAAGTGCAAATTGTCTTGACACACAAATCTGCCGGAATGTGTATAAATGTAGGTTGAGTTGGCGTCTAAGCATGAGTACTTTGTACTAAACAGCAGAGATGCAGCAAAAAAATAGAATCCATATATTGTAGACGAGATAACCAAGGTGCTTTTGTTAAATAACGTTAAAACAATAATTATGCACATCACAATGAAAAGTCATTCGAAGATTAACCTTATTCTTAATTTGAGTTTTTCTGAAACAGCTGCTTCATGGACTATATTCACGCAGGCGCAGTGGCTGCCATCAACATCGCTTCCGGCTAGTGAAATGAGATAAGTTTCTCAAGTTTAATTCTAAATTTAGCTGCTAAGAAGCTCAAAGGCTTCACCAGAAACCATGGAGCATTAAAAAAGCAACTATTGCCAGCAATTTGAAGGATAATCTAACACCGGTAAGTTGAAAAAATCATAAAATAGAACAGTGTTATCAATGACACCTTATCAGACACTGAGACAGTTGTCAACAAAATGCGTCAAAATTAAATCATTTTCTAATTGAAGTTCGCGTCTCAAAATGCGTGTCACAACATTACAACCTTTACTGCTGCTTATGCCCACCTTATCCACATAAGAGGAGATTATTCATGGATGAAAAAGTCAATTGAAGGGTTTTTTCTGTTACTGTGTTAGGCCTAATCAGGCTAAATGAACTATTTAAGTGTTTTCTAGTGTGTGTGGTGGGGGGGGGGGGGGGGAGGAGGTGGAACATTTCTTTGCTGCTTTGTACCGTACTTCTTCTTCTTCTTCGTTTGATCTTCCACCTTCATCATACTGAAGATTCTGAAGATTTACTTTACGGTCTATATAACTTATGTTATAACTAATATAAGGCGATACTTTTTTCCTAGACTGAGAGTGAGAGTGAGACCCCTGTGTTTTATCATGTGACTGATTATACTGTAGAAACTATTATAACAAAATCTGAATTTTGTGTAAAATTATAATCAGGTGCACCTTGTAGTCCATAAAATACAAGGCTATATTCACATTTATGCCCGTCTGCTGGCGCCAAGAACGATAATTTGTAACAGAAAAGAACATAGCGATTGCTTTTTCAGTCAACAGATTATCGTTCTTGACCAGGTTGACGGGCATAAATGTGAATATAGCCAAATACAGTAGTATAAAATTAGAATTTAGACGCTATCCTCTTGATTATTTGTTTGTAGGTGCTGAGCAGGCACTACAAGTGGCATTATGATCATTTGAGTAACTGAAATCCAGTGTTAAAGTTTTAAGTGACTCAGTTTGCTGCACAGTACTGTCCATCAGTTCATGCCTAGCTAACCTTGTGTCAAAAGAAAGAAGCAGCAGCAGAACCTTACCCCCTTAACTGCCAGTGAAAATTAGAGAAAAAAATATCATTTTAAATTAAAAATAGAACTGAGACCAAAAAAATAAATAGTTGTGGTTACGGTATCCCGACCTACCCTATTTTTTTTAGCCGACCCTCTGATTTTGGCCTCACAACAACAAAAAAGAGAGAGAAAGAGACGCAAGTTCAATCGGGGAATGCCAATCAGGGGACATAACTCTAATGTGCTGAATGTCCACGTGTCGTTGCAAAATGGCGTCATTTGCCATTTCAATGGAGCAGAGCTGATTCTAGAGCGCAGGATTGGTGCAATCCCCCCCAAAATCTGTTCCTTCCCGCAAAAATCGGGTCTAAGCGCGGGCCGACGCCTGCATATTTGCAGAACTGCCCGCACTTTTTACCGATCGCTGCGGGAATTCCTTCGTCTTCTGCTAAATCCGTCGTCTACACAAACCGAAAGCGTCGAGCAGGAATGTATGATTTCTCGACATTTCATTGGTTCCTTTACAATGTTAGTGTAAATCAACCAATCACGTTCATCTCTTTTTACCGACAGGAAGTTGCGAGAGTCCTACCTGCCATGTTCAATTTTCTTCAAAATGAAGCGGACAACGATGCTCTTCAACTTCGATTTTTGTGGCGGCAAAGTAAAAAACAAAAGAAATCCTTTGCCAAACGAGTGTGCAGAAGATGTTGCAGAAACAGCTACTGCATCAACAGTTTCGGAGAAGCAGCCCAAAGATAACGGCAGTGGCACTAGTGCGATGGAACACCGGTTCCAAGACGAGTGGCTGAAGAAGTGGCCATGGCTAGCGAAGATTGAATTGGCCGTCCCCCCCCCCCCCTTCCCTCGTATCCATTGGACCTGCCTCCTTTTTTTCATTCTTATGGGGGGGGGGGGACAACGCCCCCACTTTTTCAAAATCTTAGAATCAGCTCTGATGGAGCCATGCGCTCATATTTCTGAAAAATACGAGGGTGATTAGCACTTTCCAAGCATCTTACATGCTCATGGATGTTTTCTGGGACATTCATCCGGATGTAGGAAAGGAAAACTTATTACTTGCCGAGGTGGTTTAGCTGAACCTTTTGTCAAAAGTTTTGAACTGGACTTTTCAAGTTCAACACCACTCGGCGATCTCAACAACAAAAATTCAAAACGAAGCAAAAAGTTAGGGCCTACCTACCTACCCCATTTTGGGGGGCCATGCTACCTTAACCACAACTTTTTTTTGTGTGTGCCTGATATAGTAATAAACTTTTTTTCTCTTTCTTTGTTTTATTCATCTTTATTTACAGGTAATCACTGTTTATTATTCATGAATGTTGAAGCATACATATATATATATATATATATGAACGTTATTTGTAAATGTATCAAAGAAGGAATAAAATGTTTAATACCAAAAATAGAACTGATACTAGTGATAGAGCCAATTTGATCTGGGAACATGATCTGTGAAAAATGGTCTGGTTTAGGGCTGTGGCAGAATGAAACTGTCTTCCACCAGAGGCAATTAGATCAGGCTTGGTGGAGGAATTCAAAGCCCAGATCTACCACTCCGTCGCCCTTCCCCCCCCCTTCCACCCCCCTCCCCCCCCCCCTTAATTTTGGGAGGTAAGGATAGGCCCTATTTTATGCATGTCACAGAAGAATTCTCAATATTGCATTTGCAGACAGAATCTTTTCTCTACCCAGGTAAGTTTAATGGAAAGTTTTAGCTGAAAAATGGCTGGCGTTGAATCTAAAGGGTTATCTAAAGCTGCTTCAGCAAAAAGCAGCATACCAGTCAGAGTGTCTTGTCCCCCCAACTCCTGCCCCCCTACCAAGCCGATAATCGGATATAAAAAAACTTTGATTTTATTTTCTTATAACCGATTTGAATGGGAAAAAGGGAAAAAAAGAAAAGAAAAAAGGAGAAAAAAAAAAAAGACAAACAGAAACGTAAAACAAAGAGAAAATGCTTTTACCTAATTTGGTGCATGAAAAAAGGGAAAAAATGCAAAGCAAAGGAGGAAAAAAAGAAAGAACAAAGTAGAAAACTAAAAACAAAAATGAAGGCAGATGTGGTGTGAGTTGCATGATGAGCGAGCAAGATAGCGGAGAGCAGATGAATGAGTGGGTGTGGTGTAAGAGTAACATATTTGTTTAAATGTAAATTTCTGTTTCTTGTTTTTAATCAATATTCTAATTTGGATGTATAAATCATTTTATACAGTGGAAGACAATTTTGTATTTGCGTTTGTACAATGCCAATGGACAATAAAGAAATTTGCGACCTATGACTCATGTTTTACATCATAAAATCAAAATACAGCAAAACTCGGTTATAAGAAAATCGAAGGGAGATCATTTTTTGTTTTGCTTATGTCCGAAGAAAACATTTTGAAATTTTTTTCCTGATAACCAAATTGAATGGGGAAAAGAAAAAAGAAAAGAAAAGAAGGACAGAAAAACAAAACGAAGAGAAAATCCTTTTTACTAATTTGATGCATTTCTTACATCATAAAATCAAATCATCTACTAAGAAGAAGATTTAAAGGTGCCTACAACCACTCAAACTAACAAGCTTTTTTTTTTTTTTTTTACTGTTATCAAATACGTATTCATTCACCTATCTTGTACTGAACTATTGCCATTTACTGTCCACCCATGCAGATTTTTATCAATCGTTTGCTTTTGTTTATGTGGATTTTCATCCACATTCAGTTATTTGTATTTATCTTCTTAAAGAAATGGATTGCCTTTTCCTCTCTGCCATTGCTGCTGAAAATAAAAGGCTGGACAGTCTCTCTACCACCAACACAAAAGTACAGGCACTCATGTTTTATTTTTTTCTTCTACTCAACATTTATTTTGACTTAAAATTTATCAACCAAAAAAAGGAATGGTTCCAGCAAAAAAATATTATAAGTGCTTGGCTTTGTACATCGATTTCTCAGCAAATATGTAGATTTACACCCTCCTGCTCTACTTCTTGGTTCTTTCCGTGGTTAGGGTTAGATGGTCTATTTTTTTGCGGGGTGAAAATCATCTATTTTGGGGGAGCATTAAATCACTGCCATTTATTTTGCACAGAATACTGAAGGAAAGTGGAATAAAGGAACAAAAACAACTCAATTGGTCTTGCAATCAAGTGCCTGTACTGTTTAGACTGTCTGTGACGCAACTGGTATGAGGTAAACTTTCCCTTTTTGGAACGACTTCAATTTTCTCGAACATCCTTTCAGTTCAGGCCCAACTCACTTTTAAAGACACACTGACCCAACACGATTAAGTCTTGTTTTTTTCTGGGTAGCTGTGACCCACATACAAATTCCCCCAACTTCAAATTGAGGCTGCTCTTTAAATGTTTCGTTTTCAATTGGGGTCATTTGTATGGGAGTCAAACCTGGTCAAAGCAAGATTTCGTACCAGCTATAAGAGGGAAAACATGTGGACCCGTGATTTTGACACGTGATCTGGTGGGTCTTTAAGAAAATGTCAATGGTAATTCGCTTATAAGAAAATAGAGCTCGCTTATAAAATTAAAAAAAGAACTGCAAACCAACTCTCTTGTATGACATACTTTTCTTATGTCCAAGTTTCCATTGCAGATGGGAGAAGGAGAGAAGGAATTTGATTGCTAAATAATCGAGTTTTCTTATAAGCGAATTTCTTATATCTGAGTAGATAAGAAAGAAGAAGTTCGGCAGGGAAATTTTTTTGCTTCGTTATAAGTTTTCCTATAAGCAGATTTGGCTGTATATTTCTATATTAAGGTTAGAGTGTCTGTGACGTAGCTGCTCTGACGTAAATTTTCCTCTTTTGTTTGTTTTGTTGGAACACTGCACTTTTTGGAACATCCTTTCAGTTCATGCCCTATTTTTTTTTTAAATCACTTATAAGAAAATCAAACCACTAGTGAGAAAATGAATTGCAAACCAACTTCCTTGTATGAAATCATTTTCTTATATCCGAGTTTACATCGCGGATGGGGTAACGAATTTGCTTCCTTATATTTATAACCAGGTTTTCTTATAAGCGGTTTTCTTATATCCGAGTTTTGATAATAGTAATACATAAGAAAAAAGGAGTTCGGCCGGGGGAAAAAATTGCTTTCTTATAAGCGGGTTTCTTATAAATGGGTTCGACTGTTCCTTTGTTTTGTAATTCGGATATTTTTTACTCTTAGAAAAAGTTAGAGCGTCGTTTTAAGAATCGTGGTG
Organism: Phymorhynchus buccinoides; assembly: GCA_017654935.2. Classification (NCBI taxonomy): domain Eukaryota; kingdom Metazoa; phylum Mollusca; class Gastropoda; order Neogastropoda; family Raphitomidae; genus Phymorhynchus; species Phymorhynchus buccinoides. Next base: position 38,455 of record JAGGCT020000747.1, on the reverse strand, counting down.
TGCAGTGACAAAATAAACTTGAGGGCCGACCCCGTATTTGTTATAGAAGCTTCTACCAACCTTCTTTATTTCTTCAGTGAAAGTACCTTCTGGCTTATAGAATACCTCGTGATTATTTTTAAAACACTTAACAAGCTGTTGATATTTATTATGTCTTATTCAATTGTGTTTTCAGTTCCTGTACATCTGACAGTGAAATCCCCATCCTTTTTGAAGAAGCGTCACACACTGCCAAGCCTATGAAGAATGAGAGCAATGAAAAGTATGCAGCTTTGCAGTTTCTCAACAAACAAGGTAATGTACACAAAGTTTCTGTTCGTCATTAGCTGATTGTGATTTTTTTAAATTTCATTATACATCGGAAAATCATCCAAAATAGGTCTTAATGCTCTCAAGGCTGCAGAACCGAAATCCGCCCGATTTTTTGTCTTCCCTGGTGCCCGATGACGCCGATTGCGCCCACTGAACGCCAGGTCTAGTAGTTTCACTTTCTCCCTACCCACAATGCAATATACTAAGTTAGTGCTTCCTTTTCCTGACTCTCAGTGGTCCGTTTTTGGTTCTTACATCAAGGGAAAGCACCCACTAGTCTTTTTGAACGGATTTTTCGAAGTGACCCCAAATTTTTTTCCTTCTTTCCACGTGACATGCGCAGTATTGACTCGGCGCGATGCTCGGAGCGCCATTACGGATTTTTTTTATTCCAATTCATGGTTTGTTGTGTAACAGTGTGTTAGCTTTGGAATAATAATATCATCATTGCTATTCAATGTGCATCTTTCAGAAATGAAATGTGAGTTAGACTTTATTCTGGGTGATTTTTTTAATGAAAAGATTTGGTGTGACGTTCGGAGTTAATGCCCTTGTCTCGGTTCGAATGGTCGGGAGTCATTGGGTTAAGTGGGAGGGAGTTGTATAAGGGAGGTAATTTTAATACTTACAAAGAAGAGCAATCAGACTCCAGAGAAGTAGATCTTAAGTGGGAGGGAGTCGAGTCTTATAATGGAGGTTCCACCATAGTTTACTTTTACTTGCTGGATGGGAAGAAAGTGAAAGGTTCTACTTCCAGATTATTTTCAGGAGAAAAGTGCCAAATTAGGTATTAGGTACTTTATAGTCACAGAGGCGTCTCTGTGAAATTCGGGTTGCTCCCACCTGGAGAGCGCGTCACAGCCAGAGGCGCGCCACCCAAATTTTTTTGTTTTGTTTTGTTTTTTTGCGCATGCGATTTATGTGCGACTGATGAGGAAAGAAGGGGGGGGGGGGGGTAAATTTTGACCAAATGACAACTTTTTCGTTGCCACTGGGCTTAATGTATGCTAAGTGCATGGGCACACGGGACCTCGGTTTATCGTCTCATCCGAAAGACGTCATAAGTCATAAGTTTTTTTATTGTCCATTGGCATTGTACAACGCACATGGAAACTTGTCTTCCACCGTGTAAGATAAAAATATTAAATAAAAGTATGAAACATAAATTTACATTAACAAATATGTAACTCTCACACCACACCCAATCATTCATCCACTCTCCGCTATCTTGCTCACTCATCATGCAACCCACCACCACTTCCGCCTTCATTTTTAACCCTTTTCTTTTTTCCTTCCTTTCCTCCTTTTTTCTTTGTTCCTTTTTTGTTCCCCCCCTTTTATTATTTTTTAAATTATTTTTAGGCAGGCTTCTTCCCGCTCTCTTTCATCCTATTGTCTGTGTGTCTGACTAAGATGAACATTTCCAAGAGCCTTAAAAGAGCATTAAAAAAGTTAAGTGGACAATCACTACAACAGTGATAATGATGAAGATGATGATAAATAATGAATAAGTAAAATGGGAACCACTACCAATACTAATATTAGTAGTAATAATAAGAAAAACAGAAATGATGATGATTGTGATGATGATGATCATGATGGTGATGATATAGCAACGCATCAGTTCAAACCGTAAGGCCTAGTGCAAAGTGAGAGGAAAAAATCCCCTGTACCCAGGTTCGAACTCGGGTTTACTTGACACGAAGCGAACGCGCTACCACTGTGCCACTCTACACCACAAATGTTTGTAGCATACAGACTCCCGTCCCCCCGCCCCAGTTTTTTAATGCAATAATTATTTCTTGTAATTGTGTGCACACAGGACTTTTTTCCTCCATATATTTTCCACTTTTTTTTTCCTTGTGTTTTTTTTCAGATCAGAGAATGTTAGATGTGTAGAGAGAAAAAGCGTAAACATCACAGCGAGATGGCAGAAGGGCAGGAGATGGGTATGGTGAACGGGGAGATTCATCGCATGGATGAGCGACCTGAGCATGGCATGAAAATCTTGCAAGGCCTCAACAAGCTAAAAACGGACAACATCCTCTGTGATGTCACTCTCATTGCTGAAGGTAAGCTGAAAATGGTTGCTTCAATTTCGGATGTTTTATTAGGGATAAGCAGACCTGCCAACCTTTCCTTCCTTCCTTCCGCTCAAGTCCATAAAATTCCGCTTTCAAAACTTATAAAAAAAAGTTTTTTTGAACACACAAATTCATCGTCTTATATATAGAGCAGCACAACTGCTGTGCATATAACTGACTTTCTAGTTTCTGTTTGCGCACTTCCGTCTAGATGGCGATTGACACATCGATGTGTGTGAGACTCTGGGGAGAAAAGAAAGAATACACCAATATTTCTGCCAATATTACATGGAAAAGTATCTGTGCATTCAGAGATCAAGAAAGTGTGCATCATGCTAGATGTATGATGTGCTCCCTACACTTAAAAGTCTCCTATGGAGGGTGTCAAGACATCAAATGCCACATTACTTCTCATTGTCTTATCGAAACTGCAAACTCCCAGACTTCGTCTTCCACCGTTACCGACTTTTTCAAGCCAACGGAAGGAAAGGAGAACAAAGATGAACTTAAATTGATTCATTATCTTCCTTCCAAGTCTTATTATTTAAGTCATATATGGCACCAACCGTCTTGGTCTGCCCAAATAAAAAGGACAGAGGAACAAACCAAAAGCTTCATCGTTGTGACACCTCCAGACAAGACTAGTTTTTAACTCTTCTACTACCGTCGGCGGGTTGACCCGCCGGTTTACTGTATACCGTTGCTAGCCACAGGCGGGTTTGACCGCCAGATACTAGGGAAACCCCGGTGTCCCCCTTTGCGCTATTTATATCAAGTGACATCACATCCTTTACTTCCGTGACATGCGCAGTTCGCTCAGGGAAAGCACAATCTTCCGCCATCTTCATTTGTAGGCTAAATTTTGTAATTTTCAATCGATTTTCATTACGTTTTCGACGATGAAAACTGACAACTTTTGGCGTGAACCTCTACAAGATGGCGATAGTGCCGACAAAGCGTTTACTGTGGAAAATGTGGCAGAATCTGAACTTAGGCGAATCAAAAAGAGCATCGAAAGTGTTGAAACGATCTTGGGTTTGCAGCAGCAGATCGACACATGTAAATTTAGTGATGATTTGAGCGAGTATTTTTTTAATTAATTTTTAAAGTGAGTGTATGCGAAAATCAGTGCAGCGGCAAAAATTACTTGGTGCGCAACAGTAAACAGTCTAAGTAATACTTGGTAGTAGAAGAGTTAAAATACAAGTTCACAAGGATGAAAATTGCTTGCTTCAAATTATGTTTACGCGCAAAAGGTAAGATGCCGTGTCAAAATTCCTCTTAGCTCCCAAAAAATTTTCTTTCCTGCTACAAATATTCCTCTTTGGTATGTTAGGGGGTTGGCAGGTCTGGATAAGGTTGCTGCTGTTCCTTTTTTTCAGATTTATTCTGAATCAATATAAAAATGTAATTGATGTAGTTCTAAGTTAACATTAAGTGTCTTTTCTGATTCAACTTTGGATAGATAACATTAGTAAGAATATAAATCCAATTCTGTTTTACTTTTGTTTTGGTTTACTGTCTGTGTCTCAACTGTCTGTGTGTGTGTGTGGAAAAATATTTGTTCCTACATACTGCTTGTTAATTTTGACATGAACTGTAACAATATATTGACTTTAAAGCAAGTAGTAAAGATGACAATGTTGTGTTGTGTGATCAGAGAATCGGTTTGCTGCCCACCGCGTTATCCTGGCCTCATGCTCCGACTACTTCCGGTCCATGTTCACCAGCGGGATGCGGGAGAGCAACCAGAAGGAGATAGAGCTGAAGGGCATCACGGCCAAGGGCCTGGAGAAGACCCTGGAGGTCATCTACACCTCCACCACCACCCTGGATGGGGACGATATCTTCGACGTCATCGCCGCTGCTACTCACCTGCAGGTGACGCCCGTCATCGAGTTCTGCGAGCGGAATTTCCTCAGTGGCATGACCACGTCCAACTTCTATGACTTCATCAACACGGCCAAGCTGTACAGCATGAACAATGCGCTGAAGCAGATCGACGTGTTCATCGCCAAGAACCTAATGCACATTGCCAAAGAAGGCACGCTGCAGCTGCTCACCTACGACCAGATGTGGAACTGCCTCAACAGCGAGAAGCTGTGCCTGCGGGAGATTGACATCTTCCACATCACCTGGGAGTGGCTGCGGCAGGACATGCTGATGGGGGAGCACGCCCCAGCCCTGATGCGGCTCATCCGCTTCCCGCTGATCAGCCCGGCGGATTTGGTTCACCACGTGCAGCGCGTGGACCTGATGATGTCCAACCCGGAGCTGAGGCAGATGGTGCTGGCGGCCCTCAACTACCACGTGGTGCCCCACTCCCAGCCCCTGGTCACCACCCCCTCCACCCGCCTGCGCTCCTTCGTCACCCGCCTGGTCAGCGTGGGGGGCCGGGAGATCCACCCCTACCCCTGCCTGCACGACGAGATCCTGGTGTTTGACGCCAAGATCACCTCCAACAGCCTGCTGAACCGCCAGGAGATCGCGGCCCTGCCCTCGGCCCTCAGCCACATGCAGGTGCTGGTGTTCAACAACTTTCTCTACGTGCTGGGGGGCTGCACCACGCAGTGCGCCCATGGGGAGTCGGCCGTCAACTCTGTGCTGCGCTACGACCCGCGCTTCGACAGCTGGTTCCAGGTGTGCCCCATGATGAACAAGCGGGCCTACTTCTTCGCTGGTGCGCTCAACAACAAGATCTACGCCGTGGGCGGCAAGTTCAAGGACGGGAGCCTGGCGACGGCGGAGTGCTACGACCCCGCCAACAACACGTGGGAGCTGATCGCCTCCATGCCCATGTCCTACCACGCCCACGCCGGGGCCGTCTACGGCAACTACATCTACATCTCTGGGGGCTACAGCGGCAACCACTTCACCCCGGACATGCAGCGCTACGACCCCCTAACCAACCAGTGGGAGGACATGGCCGCCATGTTGACTCCCCGCGGCTGGCACGTCATGTGCGCCACGCACGACAAACTCTTTGTCTTCGGGGGCTGCAACCTGAACGTCAATCAGCAGGCGCAGCCCGAGATGCAGTCCGAGTGCTACGACCCTTCCACCGACCAATGGACGGTCATCGCCCCTTTGTCCGTGTCCCACAAGGAGGCGTCGTGTGTTGTGTACAATGACAACATCTACGTGCTGGGCGGATACAACGTGCAGACCAAGACAGGGCAGAAACTGGTCTCCAAATACGATATTTACACCGGCATATGGGAAACGGTGGGCGCTCTGCCTCGAAGCCTGACTGGCGTGGGCTACTGCACCATCAAACTTCCTTGCTACAGCCCTGAAGACAGGGATTGACACTGTGAAGTGCGTCACTCAAAACAAACAAACAACTAAACAAACAAAAACATTGCAGATTGCTGCCCACTACTGTTTGCTTGCTCTGATAGCAAAAACAGGAGCTTGTGATCATAAAACAGCCCGTGTGACTTGTGCTGTTGGGACCTATCCTGGTTCGGATATAGGTACTTTTGTCTGCAAATTTTGAGACTAGATATTCATTCATGCTGTGTAACTTTCAGTTTGTAAAGAAAGCGTTTGAGCGTGTTTCTTCATGAGTGCATGTTTTGCTTCTCTCATAATTTCATATTACTTTTCAGGCATCTATAGCACACGTGTATAGTGTGGGTGGTGCATAGCAGCACAGTAGATGCCTTTTCTCTTTTTTTGCAAAATGTCAAATTATCTTTGTCAGTGGTAGAGAAAACAACAATAGCAATTACTTGTTTGACTTTGAGTATGATTAGAAAAATCAGAAAGTCCTTTACAACTCTTTATCACAATCTCACTGGGATTTAGGTGGCATGGAACAGTCTTGTCCAAATTAAACGCATTTTTTAAAACACAATCTACATTAAATTGAAATAAAACAATAGGAGCAAAATACCTACGGTCCCCTTTGTTATCCTCAATTCTAATTATAGTTACAAAAGATATAAAACAAGAAAGAGGGTCTAAGTAAAGAGGCTTCATTAAGTTATTTTTGTGTGTGTGTGATGCCTTCTGGCTGATATTTGTGATAACTGATGATGCTTGCTGATCTGTGTTGCAGAACTTTATTTTTACAGTTACTGTATAGCACATTAGCAGGGCTGGACAAACATTACAAATTTCACTAGCCCTCCGGGCGAGTAACTTCAAAATTTTACTCGCCCGAACACATTTTCACCAACCCGATAAAAACAACAAAAATCCCTGAAAATACACGTGCACACGCACACACACTCAAACAAACACACACACACACACAGAGACACACGCACACGCACACGCACACGCACACGCACACACACACACACACACACACACACACACACACACAGGGAAGAGGGGAGGAAGAGAAGAGAAAGGAGAGAGACTAGAGATGAAGAGAAAGTGGGAAAGAAAGAAAGGAGAGAAGTAAAGAGAAATGATTTGAGGAGAGAGGTGGGGGAGGAGTAGACTGAGGAGGCTGCTTTTCCTTTCTTTTCAATACCAGTGCTGGCCTGTTTTTATCTTAGCAGACAGCTGAGCTTGCTTTGATAGTTGGTTACATGGAAGGAAGAGATGTTCTGGGGAGACTCGGTGGTAAAAAAAAAAGCAGGGCCGTGCAGTACTGAAATTTTCAGTCGCCCAATGGGCTAGTGACTTGAAATCTACTCGCCTACAGATGTTTCTACTAGCCAATGGCTACCAGGCTAATTGTTTTGTCCAGCCCTGTATAGTCTCTATTAAGTATTATTATTGTAATTTATAGTAACTATTATTATTGAGGCATTGTTAAATACTCCAATTTAAGGTTTATTAACGTGAACCTTTTTTTTCCAGTACATAGTTAATACTTTCTCCTGATATTATATCCATTTTCTGCTTCCTAACCGAAACAAGGATAAACATTATTTTGTTCTGTGCCAGCTTGCACAACATAACACGGTACTCATCAGTGATAATTCTGATGCAGGGATGTTCTTCTGTAACGCTCTGATGAAAATTTTCATCTGACACAGTTTGTTTTTTCAAAAAAATGTTCAGATTTAACCCTTTCACCACCGATGTCGCATTTTAGCACCACACTGATTTAACACCCATGCTACTAAAAGGTATGAAAGATGGATCAGTTATCCAATATCCTTATGTTGTTAATTTTAAGAGATAAGGAAAGGATGTATTTGATGCATGTCATTGGGGGATTCACAGTGCTGCAGATGCCAACTTTTCTTTACCTATGTAAGTTTGAGATAAAGTTTTGGATGATAAGTGGCGGGCGGCGAAAGGGTTAAACTGAAATATCCAGGTGACCGCCAGAAATCTAGATGTTTCACTTGCCGATTCTGATCATCGGATTTCAAAGATAGAATTAACACTGCTCATTTTTTTTATGGGAAATGCAACTTGAGGTTCGGCTACATGTCAACTAATATCGCACGACTGTACAATACGATTCGATCACATGGTCTCGAAGAACAAATTTGATTCGCGCTTAGAGACCACGTGATCAAATCATATCATACAGTTGTACGATATTAGTTGACGTGTAGCCAAGCCTTTAGGCTTTACAGGTTAGATCTCCAGTATAAATATTCTGTTTATTTTAGGAGCTGCTCTTTTATCCTTTTTTTTAAGTGAAAATCTTTGGGAGACCTTGTTTTTAAGTAGGTACCGATAAATACTGATTTGTCCTGATGATTAGTTTGTGTACACATTATACCTAACACAAACCTTACAGTAACAGAAAAGACTATATTTTTTTTAACATATTGAATGCTGAAAGTAAAACTAGTAAAAATATTAATGCTGAAACTAGTGAACTGAAAGTTGTTACAGAAATTAAAAGATGAATGAAAAATGGTGTTTTACGTCCTCTCGGTCTGGAACAGACACATATGGGACATTTGTAGATACAAAGACGGTGGGAACAATACTGGAGGCAATGCCCGGAGGCAGTGCAACTCCAGTAAAGTCCCGATTTTTCAACAATACAGATAGGTGTATTGCTGCACTGTCTAAAAATTAAAAGATACTACAAAGATTATTTTTATAACATAGGGGGAGGGGGGGGGGGGGGCCCCGGCAGATTTTCTGGAAATTGTGAATTCTCCTGGGCAATGAAAATGGTAATATTTATCGTTTAACTGTCAGATGTTTAGAGTTTTTCTCGATCTCTCAACTTGGCTACAGATATAATAATTATGTTGTAATAAAAGAGTTTCATGCAGCAATGGCTTAGTACAGTACTACCAAATTTGCTAACATGAATAGAATTGGTTAAAAATCATCTCCAGTGGCCAGTCAACTACAAAAATCTGAAGACACAGAATTTGGATTCCCTTAGTTTACTCCATTAGGTTGATCGAAAGAGAAAGTATAATCCAGGCTATTCAAATTAAATCAATTCATTATTATGGGCTATATATGTAAAATAGTCCATAACTGTCCAGTTCTAAAGAAAGTACAATATTGATTGCAAAAGTTGGGGAAGAGCGTTTCCATCGTTATTCAACATGAAAATTCCACTTTATTATTAGTTTATGGAAGAGGAAAGCAAGAGGACAAACAAACTAGCTTTAAATGAAACTAAGTCGAAACTTTAAAGTTTGTGTTTAATGGCAAGTGTTACCTTGATTATATGCACCCTTCAGGAGAGTATCAATAATGAACACTGAACCATGTAATGGTGATTCTGATGTCAACTATTGAACTAAACATTAAACCCAGTGGCAACGAAAAAGTTGTCATTTGGTCAAAATTAACCCCCCTCCCTTCCTTCTTCATCAGTCTGACAAAAATCTCATGTCAAAAAACAAAACAAAATTAAGTTGGGTGGCGCGCCTCTGGCTGTGACGCGCTCTCCAGGTGGGAGCAACCCGAATTTCACAGACTATTTCTGTGACTATAATGTACCTAACCTAACCTAAGAAATATATGCAATATCTTTGAATAACCATGACTGTCTGTCATCCGTTTCGGTTTGTCTGTGTGTGAGTCTGGATAGTTCACTTCATTGTCAGGTTTTTTTTATTGGTGTGACTAGTGCACGGCAAGAAGGTCGGAAGGATTTCTTGCGATAATCGGTAATATGCAGTTTATGTTTTGCTTAACTAGTTTGAGGATTAACATGTGTTGATTTACCAAGTTTAACTGAAGTGTCAACTGTCATGAACCAGTTGCAAAAAAATACAGTAAAAGTTCTGTTGTCAACACACTTTACGAAAGAAGTGTAACTTGTATTTTTCCCTAAATTATTGTCTAAAACTAGTAAAAGTACTATCACAAAAATAATGAAGAAAGGTGAATAGTACATAAAATTTAAGCAATTCAATTACCCCTCAATAATGCTGTGATATACCCTAACATAGCACGGAACAAAACTTGTTTAGTGGTGTGGGGGGTTTTCCCCCGATATTTTAAACGTATGAAAATTTAGATTAAAAAAGTAATCAGTATGAATGCTTACAATTTAGTTACATTTCTTAAGAAGTAAAGACTTTACTGCAATTTAACAATTTTGTTTTTCCAAATTTTGAAGCAAATTGTGGTTTTTGTAATGAAATCAAACTGCTTCGTAAATTTGAGCCCTAAGCAGTGTTAATTTTGATGCACAGATGTTTGGCGCTCAAAATTCCAATCTGACGCTCTGGGTATTAAACTGGAATTGATCAAATTCTTTAAAAATGTTCAAAAGTTCTAAAAAAAAAATTTTAAAAAGAGAGAGAGCCCCCTTAAAATACCCAGGTGATCCCCTTAAAATCAAGACTTATTTCGCGCACTGATTCTGATCCCCTAATTTGTTCTTCTGCGTTCCCTGGCCATAATGGGTAAGGTGTACACGTATGTGTCTGGTTTTCAGTTTTCACTGGTCTCCCTGCTGCATTCAGCCGACACTTTCCGATTTTGAAGAAACTCAAAGGATTAAATTATTTGGAAGATTTTTTTTTTAAGGCAGGAAAATGGGCCAATAGGGCGGACAAATTGTAGATGATAGCAAGAAGAGAAAAGGCAGAGTCAAAGAGAGTGATAGATTAGAGGAACTTCCAGAAGGTGGGAAAACTATTTGTACTGAAAGATCCTCCCGGTTTCCCCATGGGGGACCCGCTGATTTTGAAGATAGAATTATCACTGCCTAAGTACTATGACCAGTGGTGGATTGCAGTGATATTAATAATCATATGATGATTGCTTTACAATAGTGTGTTTACATCATGTGCAAAAGATTATTGATTTTATTATGTTTGCTGTTTTTGCTTTGAAATTAGCAAAGTGATTAAATTGATAACATGGTCAATTTCAGTTTCCTGCTCATGGTGTTTTTTTCAACAGCTCTCTCTCTCTCTCTCTCTCTCTCTCTCTCTCTCCCTGAGCTCATGCTAGTTGAACAGTATGGCTCTTTGAAAGTTTATTATCAAAATGTCATTTTTTTTTACAAATTTTGTTTAGTTGATTGCTTCAATGACTCTCTCTCCATCTCTTGAGCCCTTTCACACTCTCTCTCTCTCTCTCTTTCTTTGTCTTTCTCTCAAGTTTCTTTCTCACTCACTGTCAGTGTCTCAGTCTCTGACTGTCTGAGTCAGTCATTATGAAAATTAGCAGCAACTGGTTCTATGTGTTGTTGATAAGTGTGTGTATGTCACTATGTGGGTGCATGCATGTAATAAATCCCACATATTCCTTTTCACTTTTGTGTTTTTATTTTGTGTTCATGTATCTTCTTCATCTTTACACACTTTGGTTTGGAAAGTTTAAAAGTTTCTTCATAAGCTGCTGAGAACTTTTTTTTATTAATCATTTGCATTTTTTAACTTTAATTTACTCTCTCTCTCTCTCTCTCTGAGTCTGTTTTGTTTGCTCTCTCTCTCTCTCTCTGTTCTGTTTACTCTCTCTGTCCTCTCTCTCTCTCTCTCTCTCTCTCTCTCTCTCTCATAAGTGGTTTTGTATGAAAATGTGCCTGTTACTTCAGCATTCATAACCATATAATATGATATATATCTAGTGTTGCAAAAATAATGATGATGATAATAATCATTTGCAATCTAGCAATTTCTGGCAATACAACTCAGTGCGCTTATACTGTCCATTTACTCGTGATTCTCAACAAGAAACGCTTGCACACAAACACACACACACACACACACACACACGCACATATATGGCTTTGACAGGAAGAGTTTACTGCGGTTTGAGAGGAGAATTTAATCTAGTGAGAATTAGAACTTGAGGAAATTAAACAGTCTTTGTGCTAAGTACATTAAATACACGTATCACCAATACTGATCATGTTGGGTGGGTTTTTGTTAAATCTTCCTGCAAAGATTTGCTTTTCGTGGATCAAGTCAGGGCTTGTCGATATCATTTCAGAGGGCAGTGTATTTACACTTTTTTAGTTAACGAGGTTAAAAGTTTTAACAAAACAAAAAACTTTCTGTTATTTAATTAAACTAGTTAGTTTTCTTATCAGTCTGCAGCAATTTTAGCATCATTGCTAAGAAAGTTTTAAGCACGAATATTTACTAGTAATGAAGTGTTTGGACATCATTTTGTAATGAATGCAATATTTGATATAAAAAAATAGTTTAAATACATAAGGGAAAAATATTGTAAACTAACCCGTAGTACTCCAGAAGGAAACTCTAAATTGCCTAGAAAACGAGATCTTTCATTTTCTTAATTATTTGATATGGCTAAAAAATTCCAACTGGTATTGGTAGTAGTATGTTTAAGAAGCATTATACAATAGTAAAAAAAATCGCCACTTATATCCTGATCAACATGAAGATATAAACGTTTAAAGATAGAATGCTACGCAAATTCTGTCTTTAAACAGATATTTTATCTTTGTATTGATCAGGATATAAGTGACGATTTTTTACTATAATACTTCTTAAACATCATACTACCAATATCAGCTCAAATTTTTTAGCCAGCTCAAATAATTAAGAAAATGAAAAATCTTGTTTTCTAGGCGATTTAGAGACGGTTTCCTTCTGGAATATAAAGAATTTTCTTGTAATAAATTGCAGTCCTCCGTCTTTGAATGGTGTGGGGGGGAAGTCAGGTTTTAACTTTAAGCAAAAGCAATGATGGGCAAAATAATATGGCTTGGGGCTCGATGAAACAATGATTTGGTTAAAGGGAATGAGGCGTTATACTACTCCTTGCCGACACGAAAGGGCGATAATTTTAGGCCTGAACTGGTGATGCCCCCTGGTGACAAGTCAGGAGCAGATAATTTTCTGTGGTCATATACTACTAGTTCCTGACAGGCAAGGACGATAATCTTAAGTAGGTGGCGCTCGCATGAGACGGGCATATAATTTTCTGTATAAAGCCTCATTGTGGCTGAAGAATCGAAGAAAATTGATTTCAAACTCACTCGTTTGTATAATGGGCTACAAACATTGAAAAATAGAAATATTTTGCTGTTGACCCTCCATTTTTTTTCTGGTATGGACAATGAGTGTGTGACCGATTGAGGAGTGTTAACGAAGTGTGTATACTTCATTGTTTGTGTTGCAGTTTCATTGTAAATTGTGTAATATATGTTGGTTTTGTCTCTGAGCACATGGGATGTATCAATTGACCTTGGAGTGGTTGTACTGTAATCATGAATGCTGTGTATTATTTTTATGAATGCCTGCATGCATGTGTATGAATACAGGTATCTGTTTTAATGGTGTAAGTATTGTTTTGTTTGTTGTTAGCTTCCGCTCCTTCCTATTACCTTGCCTCCCCTCTGTCCTGTTTCTTCCCCCCACCCCTCCTTTCTCTCCAGTCTCCTTTCTCCCCAAAATCAGTTAGTTTTCAGACTTTTCCATGACCCCACATTTGTTTCAAAGAACTGCCAAGTTTCACTTTGGCATCACGTAATACAAGTTACAACTGATTCTTACAAAATGCCACTTGAGAACTTTTTCCTAGCTTTGGTTGGACAAACTTTGGATATGATCTTTCTGTTCCGATTTGATTTTCTCTCTAAATTTCACAATTGGTAACTGCAAGGATCTCATTTTGCTTAGCGTCTTCCACCTATATTGTCTCACAAAATGTATTATTAGGTACTTTATAGTCACAGAGGCGTTCTCTGTGAAATTATGGCAACGGGGGAACTCTGAATATAGATGACATAGTCATGCACTGTAGTTCAAAATGCGTTTCCCTTTGTGATTTGCAAATTTCACAATTTTGGCTAGTGTGCAAGAGTGTAACAATTAGGGTTGGTTTTTTTATTTAAAAAAGGTGATAGGAAGCTCAAGCTTGCTGAATGAGTAATACAAGGGTGCATGTGAGTGCCTGCTGAAGCCTGAATTGAGGCAGTTTGATGCAGCTGACTGCCTGCAGAAAAGGCCCTTTATGAAACCCTGCTCTTGTATCTTCTTCTTCTTCTTCTTCTTCTTCTTAATCCAGTTAATCAGCCAACTTCATCACGTTGAAGATATTTGCTGATATATTGGGGAAAAAACGGTCACCACGCAGCGCCAAGACACAGTAAAAAATAAAAAAGGAACAAATAATCGATAGATAAATAGAAGTATATAAAGAAATAATAATTTATAACTTTATTTATTTATTTTTTAAATGGGTGGGGGTTCAACAAGAAAGTTCAGGCGAAAGTTCGAGTCACTGCATGCACCCATGGTGATATGTGTGTTGATATGGATTGAAGAATGTGCTATGAGTCCGGTCTATGGGTTTTTTCTAAAGTTCATGACATGTGCTTGTAACAAAAGTCTTTCTTTTTTGTTTTTCAATAAAACACACACTAAGCTAAACTTATAACCTGATCAAGGATTTCCAAGATTGCACAAGTGTTTTGCCTATTTATAAAAGGACATTAAAAAGACAAGATTTTTTTAATTCAGCTTAGTTATGCTGTTTTTACTTTTGTCAGTTTAACAATGATTTTTTCCAACAAAGTTTCACAGAACACTACTTTATAATCCATTTACAATACACATTAAGTTGGAGACAGAAATTGAACTGCATGCCAAATTACTTCATTGGAATTTCATTAATTCAAACGTTCTTTCTTCACTTTGCTTTTCAGAACATTTGATACAGCAAAGTTTCAATAGAGAATTGTTTTCAATTTTGTATCCTGTTTTTTGTGTATGGGGTTTGGGGGGATTTTATGTTTCTAACATGGTTTACGAGTGCTCATTAAACAAACATTCTTTTTTCTCAATTGTGCTTTGATTTTAAATGAGCAAAACATCAGTGAGTTTGATAGAACAATGAATGTGAATAAATGTCTGATGCCATCTCATTGCTCTTGTTCTTCATTTGTGCGTGACTGTGAGTAGATATAATATTTTACAGACTATAAGGCGATATTTATTTCCCATACTGAGACTCGTGTGCCTTTACTTATACATGTAATATGAAGACTAAGAAAGTGTAGAACAAAAGAGTAAGAAAGTGTACTAACAAAATCTGAATTTTGTGTAAAATTTGGGGGGTTCGCCTTATAGTAAAAACAATATAGTATTTTAAATAATAATAACAAACATTTATAGAGCGCCCTTTCTCTCTTGAGCTCAGGGCGCTTCACAAATTATTTAAATGAATAAATAGACAGATCATAAATATTTAAATTAATTACATAAACTACTAAAATATTAACCATCACAAACACGCACACAGCCACAACACGCGCACACACAAAAACATGCGTGTGCATTCTCACCACACAATGTGGGTAACATAGTTTTAAGGCAGGAAACATGACAAGGAAGAAATCAGAGGTATTGCAGGAAGAGGTGAGTTTTCAGAGCGGTTTTGAAAGATTGGAAAGATTTAGCAGAAAGAAGTTCATAGGGTAGGGAGTTCCAGATAGAAGGGGCATTGAACACTGCCCTCTGTAGTATACTATACTCTATTCACGATGGCGACGCAATGAAAGAAAATGAACGTTCACCATATGTCTTAGTGTTTGTACGAGGAATAGAAAGGATAAGTTTGTTAGAAGAGGAACAGAGAGACCTGGAGGGTGAGTACAGGTGAACGAGATCAGAGAGGTAGGCAGGACCAGATGAATGGACAGCATTTAAACAGAGGCAAGCAATTTTATACTTTATTCTTGCCTCGACTGGAAGCCAGTGTAAGGTATTGAGGTGGGGTTTGATGTGGTCTGTACAAGGTCTTTAAGGATTACCGGTAACAGAGCTGCATTGTTTTGAAGTTTGTTGAGGAGGGTTTGCGGACAGCCTACAAGTAAGGAATTGCAATAATCGATGCGAGACAGTACAAATGCTGATACTAGAGTCTTGGTGGCTTCAACTGTGAGATAGTGACTAATGGCACTAATAGTAATACGACGGAGTTCAAAGTTCACATTACGAATCAGTCATGACAATGTCATGAAGCAGACACGAATGACCATAGTTAGCTGACAGTCGAGGGTTACACCAAAGTTTTTAGCTGATTGACAGAAAGGGACAGTAGCATCGCCAATGACAAGAGAATCGGGAAACTGAACAGAGGTGGAACTTCTCTGAATGGAAACGATCATTGCTTCACTCTTATTATCGTTTAGTTTCAATTTATTGGAGGTCATCCACGATTTGACATCTGAAACAGTATCCTGCATGGACAAAACTAGATCATCAATCTCACTAGGCGTAGAAGACTTTTGCAGTTGGGTATCATCAGTGAATGAGTGTTGGAGAGCTGAATGCTAGGACATGACGTCTGAAAGAGGAGAAGTGTAGAGAACAAATAGAACAGGCCCCAGGACTGATCCCTGTGGCACATCACAGGAAACAGAGGCTGGGACAGAGTTGGTGTCATGAAAGGAAACAATCTGGGTACGGTTAGAAATATAAGGTGAACCACTGGAGAGCTGTATCAGTAATGCCGAAGACAGATTCCAAACGAGAAAGAAATCAGTGAAATCTTGCAAATATTCAATAATATTGAAGAAAAAAACCATAACGTTTGTTATTGAGCATTAAGCACCTTCCAGTTGTCATTCAGGCCTGCATGCAAATAGAGAGCTCGCTGCTGCATATGGTGAACTTTATAATCCAAGCATTACAGCCTAAACACCGGGGTGCTAATTTTCCGGAACACGCCAGATTTCCAGTTTCGGGAGTAATAATTTGTGGCTTCTGGTTTTTTGGAGTGTAATCGTGTGGCTTCCGGTCTTTGAAGTGGAAACAAACAAAAACGGGAATACCGGGGTGGGGGTGGGGGGTGTCTTCCGTACAACCCCCTTCTAAAAGTTCTGTGCTTGCAACTTCCTCTAATCTGTCTCTCTCTTTGCCTCTGCCTTTTTCCTTGCTTTGTGTCATCACATTTGAAAACGTTTGTCTTAATAATTATGCTGATAAATGTTAAGGAGGTGGCAAAGAAGATGATGCCATAGAGTCCCACCCAAGACAAAGACTACATAATTATTTTTTAGCAGACATAGAAAGTTTCTCTTGGATTTTCATAATACCACCAAGCAACAGCCTGACAGAAGGTAAATTTACACACACATTTTTGTGTCTTATTCATGTTCTAAATGCATATTTTTATCATCCACATTCCATTGCGCATGCACATACATGCATAAACATTGTAACTCTGGTGTAAGTTTCTTGTCCAACAAAACTTTAATGCACCTAGAAACTATCATCATGGTTTATTCCCAATGGTTTTGACGACATTCCAACAAGAACATTTCCCCCACAAAAGCATGCACATAAACTGATAAAGCAAGAAAAAAAAAAACCCACCAAATCCCTCTCACAGCTATACATTGGTTTTTATTTATTTTTTTTCAATTGTAAAAACAAATTAACATATACATGTATACACCAATCCCAAATAATGTTTTAAGCACAAATCATTTGTAATCATTACAAAAAGAAAATTTTTAAAAGAAAAAAGAGTGAAATCAACAAAGGTAAAATGGCAAAAGATGGCAGAACCCTGTCGGTAAACATTTTTTGGTTGTTAAATTTTAAGAAACTTTGTAAGCAGCCAATGGTCAACTTATGACGCGGATTTTACCGCCAGGGGGCAATCAAACCACTAGGGGCTTATCACGCTATATTCTTAGTTGGGCGTAGTGAGAGAGAGGGTAGGACTCATCTCCCTCTCTCTCTCAGGGCTGGGTGTAAAAAAATATGTATACTTATTACCCTGTATAAATAAAACTTTGTTCGTTTCGTTCGTTCTCACTACGCCCAACTACGAATATCGCGTGATAAGCCCCTAGTGGTTTGATTGCCCCCTGGCGGTCAAATCAGTGACCTAAGTTGCTCGTTACGAGTTTTCAAACATCTGACATTTGATTTATTGAGATTAATATTTGAAACTGGATCAACAATGAAATTGTACAGAATAACCAACCTTACCTTGTAGCCCCAGACATTAGTAACATAATTACTTAATATTAATGCAAACAGACTTTTTTACCTATATGCAATTTGCCAATAACCGCTTAAAGCTGTGCAAATAAAATTCCTGAATTTGCTTCTTTTTTATCTTTTTTAAAAAAGAAAACAAATGACCGTTTTCATTAAATTGACAAGAATATGCCTGTTGGGTATTTTCACATAACGATTCAAGTCCTTGCTTTTATGTGTTTCAGTGGTATATACAATGCGAGTTGTGTCGATTCTACCCAAGAAATGCGCCTTCATATAAAGCATAACAATAGCAAAAACTGTGGACTATAGATTCTGAAATATGCAATACATTTACATCATTGCAAAATAAGTTTCATACATTTCTCAGTTCAACAGATACATTTTTTTCAAGTATCAAACAGATGTACCCAAGTGCCACAAAGTTGAATAAATTCAATTACATTACCCTCGGAAATTGAAAATAACTGTGACAAAAAAAGATATGAGAAAAGAAATGAAGGCATAATCAAAACTCATGTTAGCGAAACACCAAAACCAACAAAACCTCAACAATGTGAAACAAATGGATAGAAGTAATGAAAAGTCCATACCTTTTAGGACAGATTCAACAAAATAATATGAAATTCTAAGTGCAAAACCACTCTGCGATGAATCATAAATTTCTGCAGCAAACCTCTTGAAGAATGATGAATATTTAAGACTGTAATAAAATACAAAATCAGATCATATAAAAACAATCATGTACCATCACACCTTAATTGTCTGATATTGTAATCTATAGTTGTGACAATCAGGGATGGGAATTGTCCGCCCAAAAGTAAATTTCCGCAAAAATGACTGCTTTTCCACCGAAACAAAAGTCTGTCCGCCGAAAAAACAAACAAAAGTAACTATAATTAACCATTCAAATGCTGTTTTAGGGCTTCAATTGCCAAAAAAAGCTTCAGCATTACCCCCCTGGACCCCTACTAGGGGCCTAATGCGACCCCTAGATCCTCGCTTTTCAGCTTTTTTTACATTTCCAATTCCCATGCCTGAACAATGTCAAGAAGATGTAAGGTAACCGACTAGAGGAGAAAATGTACATGTACATGTCAGATCACATAGGCCATGTTCAAAGGGGTTAAATTATTTCACCAGAACATCAACTACATGTACTAAGTATCTCGAGTAATGTTCTGTGTTTACAAAGATTAGATATGGCTGCCTTAACCCTCTAGCATTTGTATTGCCCCAGACTGACCGCACTGGTATCATTCATAGTATATGTGACCCAGCACCACGAAACTGACCATTCTGAGAAAATTGTATATTTGAAAACTTCAGACAATTCTCTTTCTAAATGATACAAGAACCATTCTTGTCTCTTTTTCTGTTCCAGAGTTATGAGCACTTAGTTAGTAGGGTGAGTGTCAGCCATTTTGAGAAAACAGTCTAAAGTCTAGCTCAGCTGAAGGATATGCATTGACCTACTTGTTTTAAAGCACATATAAGACCATATTAAAGATTGTCCTTTATAAATATGAAAGATAAGATGTCAGAGAACACGAAAATACCCATAACTCAAAATTGACCAAAAATTTGATTTTTGACTTTGCAAGCCTGTTGTGAGAAACTTGCCTAGCGACTTAATGTCTCTTTCGTGGTGCTGGGTCACATATGTTCATAACGCCCTACCTTGCACAACCTCTCTGTGAACAAATAATGACTCCACTGGCCATGCCGGACTCCACATGTGTTGTCTAACAGCATGGGTGCTACTCTTTCATTTTTACACTGATTTCAGTATTTTTAATTTTACCAGAAACTGAACTTCAGTTTTTTTATAATTCATCACAAAAAAAAGAAAAAAAAAGATAATTTATCAAGCGATTTGGGACGTTTCGAACTTGGTTGTTCTATCTTGGAAGTTTACAAAGGCAATGTAATAATTATACAAGGCTTATCAGACTCAAACTGTCTCTGTCTATCATTTGAACTGTATGTCTGTCTTGTTATCTCTCTTCTAAGTTCCCCCCCAAATCGTCGGACAGGGCTCTGCCCCTATACCCTGCCGGGGCCATGGGTCCCTGGATCCCTGCCTTTCAGTCTTTTTCATTTTGGGGAGTTGCACCCATGTAACAGATATGTCAGTGAATGAATGAGCTTTATCAAAGGATGTATTTTGAAGTTAAAAGTGCAAACACTAGCAAGCTTACATTTATGTTTGGGTTTTGCTGCAGCAAAACAGTTAGTAAGAGGTCTTCAATCAGTAACATGAGCAAAGCACACTGACCTTTGGTGGATAGGATCCAGCCGTCACCACTTTTTCTTCATTGATAAGCAAAGCAGGTTTAGATTAAGAACAAGAAACAAGAAAGAAAAATAAATACAACTCATCCAGGCATCAACAAGACTAGTAAGAAGCAGACAGACAACGAAATTTATCCACGAGAGATAATAAAGTATTCTTGACTTGACTTGACAGACGCTTTACATCAGAACATTGAAATCGCATTCTCTGTTGAATCATATATGTAAGATGAATATCTGTTAATGAATAAATGTGCTTAAGTTGAAAACACAGCACACAAATTGTTGCTACATTCTGACTGCTTTTAGTTTTTCTTCTGAGAGCCAGGGACCAGACTGGCGATGAGTGCTGAAAATAGGCACAGACTAAACGGACTTGAAACAGGGAGCTGTGCACTAAATTTTCTAAAAGCCAGGTACCTGATTTATTCTTTCAGGAATCAAACACTACTCTTTGCACACAAAGTGCACTCAGTCCATTTCCAACAATACTGATATTACGAATGGTAAGCGAAAAGCGCATTGAGTTGCTTTGCAAGATTATGCGCTATATAAGCATTATTATTTTTTTTTTTTATTATTATTATTCGGTACAAGTCCATTTTTATGGCACCAAATTGCAATAATAAAACTCATAAATAAACAAAAAAATTAGTTTTAATTTTTTTTTTTCTTCCAAAGATCACTGCACACTTGGCAAGAACAAGAAAACCATAAGAAATAATGTGCCAAATGAGGAACATTCCAAAAACAACGAAAATCCAAACTTTTCAGAGTGCACATTTATAAATCTATACATAGTCGCTGTCCGACGCTAACTGTGTATCTGCAAAATCAGTGATTTTACAGAAGCATAAAAAAACATGTTGTCATCTGCTACGTCATTCCCCATTTGATATACGCTTGACTCTTCTTCTTTATCTATGAGTAAACATGTGACACAATAAAAGTTGCATAACACCTAAAACATTTGTGATAATTCAGTTACACGCTTCGCGCCAGAATTGTTAAATGGGAGATCGACAGCTGCAATCTCTGTACCGGCAGCTACACGGTTAGCGTTGTCAAGACTGTAGGATTTCCAGGGAATGTGTGTAGATCATGTGACAAATTTGAACATTTCCATTGGTCGCAGACACAAGATATTTATAGAAGACCTGTGTGAGGTCATTAGAAGGGGATTCAGTGGGAAATCTATTTTTGTCAAATTTTACAGATACATGGTTACCGACAACATTTACTTGTCTTCAATAAAATTTAGTTCAGTTTCTTATTTTGATTTTAATGAATATGTAAAACAACGACATTATTTTAATTACTTATAATAATAACAAAATAAATACTATTCAAACTGTCCAGAAGAGTTTTTAAGTACCTACATAGAAGCTTTTCCAGCAAGAGACGACCATGAAGCCTGTCAACAACGAAGGGGCTTCCAGGCATGCACAGTCAACAGGGATTGTTAACAACAGTCAACAGCACTGTAAGTCTAGGGAGTCAGAAACATGTGGACCAAGTCTGAGATTCAACATCTTAAATGTTGAAAATAATATTGAGCAACAATTTATCAGTTTGTTTCCCATCATTAAAAAAATCTGATTCAACATATGATGATACAGTGGAACCTCCCTTATAAGACCTCCCATTATAAGACTCCCTCCCATATAAGACCTACTTCTCTGAGACATTGCCCTTCTTTGTAAGTGTTCAAATTACCTCCCTTATAAGATACCTCCCTTATAAGACCTCATTCTGGATTATTTTTGAAGGTCTTATAAGGGAGGTTTCACTGTATTACAGCATTCAGAAGAGAAGTTTTAACACTGCATGTGACATGTTAGTGTAATTTTGTCATTCAAAATGCAGGTAAGAAACAAATACATTAAATGATCACTTATAGTTATACCAATAAAAGTATGTTTATATGTATTGATATATAGTGTATGAACATCCAGAAACGAAATATGCTTAAGAAGTGTCCATTATTCAAAAGCTTTAATTGTTTTTGGTGTATTCTATAAATCCTGTCTATTCAGTCTTTTCAAAAAGTCAAAGTAACAAGTTCACATTTGAAATCAATTGTTTCAATGAAATATTGTATAAAGATTACCACAGATGTTAGCATGTGAATTCTAACAATAATGCCAGTGTCATTTTATTTTGAAAAGGAATATGAATTTCTTGTCATTTTGTGACCATGACCTCGATAAAAGCCTAGTCAAATAGGAATGTTTTTCAATAGTTTTACAAATGGTTTCACGTGCGCGCAGACACACACACACACACTGGGTGCCTTTTATACATTTGCTCAAAACAAGAAAATCACATTATATCAAGATCAGTTTTTTGTAACCAAGTGATGAAGCCTGGGACAATTTTCCAGACAAGGTGGGTGTGATTAGCTGTAAGCTGTAACAGTGTAAGGGTAAATATTTTGATTTTGTTTGTCTAAAACCACAAGGACAGGAAGTAGGAAGAAGCGAAATGTTATCATCAGCACAGAGAAGAAAAAATAATGGAAAGTGGCTAATACTGATACACATTGCTTCAGGGACCTATGGAGAGTATTTACAGACTGAGCCACAAGAGAGGAACAGAGCACCAGTTTCATACTAAAAATGGGACATTGTCGGTTCCTCTCATATTTTTACGAGCTAAAAAAATAACTCTCACAGCAATGAAATGCTCATGTAATGCTGTTGAAGAGATGCCAGACTGCTTGGTGATTTCTGTCCCACGTTTGGCACATCACTGCAGGAAATGTGGCCCAAAACTCTGGGCCTGAAGGGAAAGCTATGGCAACTAGCGACATCACTGACAACAGACTGTATTTTGATTACAGCATTGGAAACTCTACCATGACCAAAACCGTTAGAGAAGATGGTATGAACGTAACAGAGCAACAACATGATAGCTACAGATCTGTTCAGGCACTTCTATCTATGTCCGAGATGCTGACTGAGTGTAACGTACGACTTCTAGTGCCAGTAAAGAAATAACAAAAAGCAGAAAAGTTCAGGAAGTTCTAGTGCAAGTGATTTTTTTTTTTAAAGGGCAGGAAAGTTCCAAATGAAAGTGCAGAACTGAGTGTTTGTCTTCATAGGTAAGTGAACAGCAGGCAAACCAATAGTTTTTATATTAGTGCACCCCAAAACAAGAGACAGTTTTGCTGTTGGTATCAATGGTACTTGTTCAAGAACAATTGTCAGCAAGTTTTAATGTAAACTAATTTGTCTTAAACCCAACAAATGTTTCCAGGGGAATGTTCCAGAAGATACTATCAGCCTTTTTTATTCTTATTTTTGATACTACTTTATGGCGTATACCACTCGAATTCAGGCAGTTTGATTTATCTCTGTTAAAAAAAATTCTATTTTACTAACATAGGTAGTCTTAGCACTGACAGTGCAAACAATAACATCTGTGTGAGTGAAAGATTCATAAACATGAACAGAGTTCAGCATAATTGTTAAAATAATGTGTTGTCATGTTCAAATTTCACAGAGACGAAGTGCACACATCTGTGCATGCTTACAAAGATGTTTATGCAGGCCTTCATGCATGGAATCATACACACACATATGCGCACGCATGCACACACACACACACACACACTCAAATGCGTTGCAGCATAATTATTCACATAAATATCCATATCTGTCTCTCTCTTTCACACACACACACTCTAAATCACAAAAATACCCACATTCATAAAATAAATTGCATAGCACTACGCACCCACAAATTTAAAAAAATGTATGAATACATGGCAGCATCTTTTCGTAAGTATGCACCAGTGCCAATAAATATACAACCACTCAAATTCCCTCAATCAAACTCAACAATGTATGATAAACTCCAAAGTTGTAGAACCCACACAGACTATGATAAATACAAGAATGATGCAATTATCCGTAATTTATGGACTATAAGGCGATACTTGTTTTCCTTGACTGAGATCCCTGCACCTTATCATTTACTTTAGCCCACTGCCCCTAAGTGGAACATAGGCCAATTCAATCATTGTGCTAAGTTTGAGGCGGCTTGCTCAATGCCATTCCAGTTGATTCCTTGCGCCTTATAACATGACTAATTATGATATCAAAGACGCTAAGAGCTTATGCAAAGACTGATCACAGCCTGAGCGTTCACAACACTCACAGTAGTAGTGCAAAGGGCCTGCTACACTACATATGGTTCGCTGTCAATGCGATGCGATTGTGACGATGCGAGTCATGATTCACGTGAAATACTTCCGTCTAAAAATAATTCTACTACTTTCGCTCCATATACTCAAGTAGACCCAATACATGAATTTCACATGAATCATGACTCACATCGTCACATTCGCATCGCATTGACAGTGAATCGTATGTAGTGTAGCAGGCCCTTAGCCAGATGCTACCTGCCACACTCCCCTGGACCTATGCATGCTAAAGGGTGAGTGGTAGCTGTTTGATTGCCCTGCTGAACCTGCCACTCCCCATGGACCTAGACATGCTAAAGGGTGAGTGGTAGCTGTTTGATTGCCCTGCTGAACCTGACACCTCCCCATGGACCTAGACATGCTAAAGGGTGAGTGGTAGCTGTTTGATTGCCTTGCTGAACCTGACACCTCCCCATGGACATAGACATGCTAAAGGGTGAGTGGTAGCTGTTTGATTGCCCTGCTGAACCTGACACCTCCCCATGGACCTAGACATGCTAAAGGGTGAGTGGTAGCTGTTTGATTGCCCTGCTGAACCTGCCACTCCCCCCATGGACCTAGGCATGCTAAAGGGTGAGTGGTAGCTGTTTGATTGCCCTGCTGAACCTGCCACTCTCCCCATGGACCTAGACATGCTAAAGGGTGAGTGGTAGCTGTTTGATTGCCTTGCTGAACCTGACACCTCCCCATGGACCTAGACATGCTAAAGGGTGAGTGGTAGATGTTTGATTGCCCTGCTGAACCTGACACCTCCCCATGGACCTAGACATGCTAAAGGGTGAGTGGTAGCTGTTTGATTGCCCTGCTGAACCTGCCACTCTCCCCATGGACCTAGACATGCTAAAGGGTGAGTGGTAGCTGTTTGATTGCCCTGCTGAACCTGCCACTCCCCCATGGACCTAGACATGCTAAAGGGTGAGTGGTAGATGTTTGATTGCCCTGCTGAACCTGACACCTCCCCATGGACCTAGACATGCTAAAGGGTGAGTGGTAGCTGTTTGATTGCCCTGCTGAACCTGCCACTCCCCCATGGACCTAGACATGCTAAAGGGTGAGTGGTAGCTGTTTGATTGCCTTGCTGAACCTGCCACTCTCCCCATGGACCTAGGCATGCTAAAGGGTGAGTGGTAGCTGTTTGATTGCCCTGCTGAACCTGCCACTCCCCATGGACCTAGACATGCTAAAGGGTGAGTGGTAGATGTTTGATTGCCCTGCTGAACCTGACACTCCCCCATGGACCTAGACATGCTAAAGGGTGAGTGGTAGCTGTTTGATTGCCCTGCTGAACCTGACACCTCCCCATGGACCTAGACATGCTAAAGGGTGAGTGGTAGATGTTTGATTGCCCTGCTGAACCTGACACCTCCCCATGGACCTAGACATGCTAAAGGGTGAGTGGTAGATGTTTGATTGCCCTGCTGAACCTGACACCTCCCCATGGACCTAGACATGCTAAAGGGTGAGTGGTAGCTGTTTGATTGCCCTGCTGAACCTGCCACCTCCCCATGGACCTAGGCATGCTAAAGGGTGAGTGGTAGCTGTTTGATTGCCCTGCTGAACCTGACACCTCCCCATGGACCTAGACATGCTAAAGGGTGAGTGGTAGATGTTTGATTGCCCTGCTGAACCTGCCACTCTCCCCATGGACCTAGACATGCTAAAGGGTGAGTGGTAGCTGTTTGATTGCCCTGCTGAACCTGACACCTCCCCATGGACCTAGACATGCTAAAGGGTGAGTGGTAGCTGTTTGATTGCCCTGCTGAACCTGACACCTCCCCATGGACCTAGACATGCTAAAGGGTGAGTGGTAGATGTTTGATTGCCCTGCTGAACCTGCCACTCCCCATGGACCTAGGCATGCTAAAGGGTGAGTGGTAGCTGTTTGATTGCCCTGCTGAACCTGACACTCCCCCATGGACCTAGACATGCTAAAGGGTGAGTGGTAGATGTTTGATTGCCCTGCTGAACCTGACACCTCCCCATGGACATAGACATGCTAAAGGGTGAGTGGTAGATGTTTGATTGCCCTGCTGAACCTGACACCTCCACATGGACCTAGACATGCTAAAGGGTGAGTGGTAGGATTGGCTTGTGAAATGTGGCTTCAACCTGGGAGCCAAGTGTCCTGTCTTTGCCGCTAAGCTTGCGTAAGCTCCAAATGTCTTTGATAATAAAATAAGTAACTGTTATTACAAAATCAGTTTTTAGATGGTGTGGGGTGGGGTGACCTTTATGATATGAAGTGCCTTATATAGCCCATAAAATACTCCAACGATCTCTCCATGTTTCACACCTAATTCATTCTTTCCAGGGCTGGATCTCGTTGACCATCCATTTCTGCTGCAGAGAGTCAGGGTTGCAGGCCACCAGATGCAGTCTTTCGTCAGATCCCACTTCTACACACTTCAGGAGCCCCGTGTGCTTTATGTGTCGTGTCACCTGCAGTACCACAAACAGACAAACTGTTATGTACGAAAGTAAGAAGATCCCGCTTCTACACACTTCAGGAACCCCGTGTGCTTTATGTGTCGTGTCACCTGCAGTACCACAAACAAACTGTCATGTACGAGAGTAAAATGTCTTCCTCTTCTTTGAATGTGTCAGAAAGTAAAATGTCTAATTTCTGCACTAACTACCAAAACGTCCATGCAGTAAGAACTGAGGTTAAAAGATTAGTGAAAACCAGCTAACATAAAAACAGGTTCCACCCAAAAAAAAATCTGATAATTCACAATAATTTTGGGTCCTGATTTAAATCCTTCCTATGGCAATACCTGTTTTTAATCTCAAAGTATCAGCTATCTCAAAATAAAATTGGAGTCCTTCCAATATTGACTTACCAGATTTCCAAAATAATTGCAACAGTTAACATACTTTCTGGACGAAAACATACCTTTTTCTTACCACCCCACCCCCTGAGAAGAGAATTCAGAAGACACACAAAGAATAAGAAAGAGAATTAAGAATGTAACATATTTTACTAACTTTAAGGTGATACTTTTATTCAAGACTAAAACCCATGCGCCTTATAATGCGAGTAATAAAATAGTAAGAAAATATAATAACAAAACCTGCAATTTGGGTAACATTTGGGGGGTGCGCCTTATACAAAGGTGCGCTTCATAGTCCGAAAAATACGGTAGTAAGAACATGTTATAACAAAATCAAACTTTTGTGTAAAATCTGGGAGTTGTGTTTTATATTATAAATGCACCTTTAACTCACTCGGGGTGAATGAGCCGGAGCCGGCTCATGGCTCGCACAACTGTTTAGAATGAATGGCCCTGATCCGGCTCATAAGAGTTTTCAAGGTTTTGATTTCTGGCGTGTAACCAGCTTTCTGGTGCGAAGTCATAACCTATTTTCAGTTTGCTTTGACCTTGCCTCTCTTGAAATCAACCAATCATTGCAGACTTTACATTCAACTTTGGTTGTAGAGGGGGTTCAAAGATCGGAATGTGAAATTTTCCTTCTTTCTATGTGTTAGCTGTTTTCGTCAATAGGAGACAAACGATGAAGGTAAGGAATCTGATATACGATCATTTAGTGCATGGTGTTGCTAATCTTGCCTGAAAATATTGATGCCTAACTCTTCATAACTTGGTTGTGGTGATTATTTTACGAACCTAGTCAAATGCCCAGTCCCCACAGAACAAGGGGACATAATTCGGCCAGTCCCGAGTGAGTTAACGGTCCATAAAATATGGTACATGGTCAACAAGCAACATGCTGAGAACAGTAGATTTGAACAGTGTCCCCCCAACCCCCAACTGACCAGGTCGTAGTCCCAGGGCCCCGTGGGCTGCACGTCGCAGTGTGATATGTGCACGGTGTCTCCGTTAGGGGCCTCCAGGCACCGCTCACCCATCCCTATCTGACCTTTGGTGTTGATGCGGAACAACTGACACACACAGACGCAGGTCTCATTCGTGGGATTTTGTCGTAGTAAAGTGCTAAGAGCTTGATCCGAAAGTTACATTGACGTAAGCATCAATTATCAAAGCATAATAAAGGCATCAGAATTTGTCTAATGATCAGTCCAACTTTCTGAAAACCGCTGAAAATGGGCCATCAGAGAGAAGAAAGACAACACTGAAATCGGTTCACAACATGATCAAAAAGGCACTATTGTGTAAGAAATCATTGGTAAATGATTGGTAAATTGGTAAATCTCGGTAACAAACTCAAAACCTCTGCCACCTTTAAGCAAATCTTTCACCAGCAATTATTTAATTCTCTCAAGTTTGCAAATCCTCTGACAAATTCTAACGCCAGTAGAGAACCTATAACTCTATAAATCCAAATCTATCTAATTCAACATTTATTATTTAAGTTTTCCGGATCTCACTAGGATTGGGTTTTTTTCATTTGGTTCTTTATTGGTTAATCCAATGCAACAGCCTAAAGAACAGTCCGCAGAGAAATAGCTGCTTTCTATATACAAATCAGTACGTGGTTTTTTTCTTTCAAGTATTCCTTTATACAACAAAATGTACACACAAAAACGTGAGAAAACAATAAAAGAGAGACAAAAGTTTTGAACAACTACTTCACGATGTGGTATCGGATAATAACTTGAACACGGATTTGCATCTTACAAAGAGATACATGAGAGAGAAAAGTGACGGTGCAGTGCAGCGTACCTGACTGCCGCCCAGCCTGTGACAGCCGTAGACGCCAATGGGTCCACCCCCTGCATTCTGACCCAGAGTGTCCCAGCACCGCCCCGCACCGCTCATCTCCTTCACCTGATCCACCAAAACCCAGCATAGGAGGCACAATGTAACGACATCACTCCCCCCGTGGAGATACCGGGGGGAGGGTTGCTAGTTCCCCCACCTTGTGGAAGCTCTGTGCTTGTAACTTCCTCTAATCTGACACTCTCTTGACTCTGCCTTTTTCCTTTGCTTTCTGTCATCTACTATCTTTCTGACTTATTGGCCCATTCTCCTGCCTTTTTTACAAAAAATCTTCCAAATAATGTTTCTCCTTTGAGCTCCTCCGAAATCGGAATGTGTCAGCTGTACGCAGCGGGGAGACCAGTGAAAACTGAAAACCGGACACATATGTACCTTACCCATTATGGCCATATGGCCTGGGAACGCAGAAGAAGAAAAAGAAGAAGTAACAACATAAAACATATAACATGGGTGAAACTGGCAGAATTCTTCTTCTTCTTTTTCTTCTCCTGCGTTCCCAGGCCAAAAGGTCATAATGGGTAAAGTATGCATGTGTCCGTCTTCAGTTTTCACTGGTCTCCCCGCTGCGTACAGCCGATGCATTCTGATTTGGGAGGAGCTCAAAGGGGAAATATTATTTGGAAGATTTTTTATTTTAAAGCAGGATCCAGAAAGATAGTGGGTGATAGAAAGCAAAGGGAAAAGGCAGAGTCAAAGAGAGTGGCAGATTAGAAGAAATTACAAGCACAAAACTTCCAGAACATGGGGGAACTAATTTTGCAAAAGACCTCCCCCCGGTATCCCCACGGGTAGAAACTCATGGAGGGGTTGGGGTCGTCCAGCTCCCCGTATGGAGGCACGAGGCATCCACCACTGCCCCAGGCTGAATTAAAAAAATAAGGAAAGGGCTTGAGTCCAGGGTTGGCCTAAGGCATGAAAGTTGGATCAGTTATCCATTGCCCTTGTGTTGTTAATTTTGGGAGACAAGGACAGCATTTATTTTATACATGTCATAGGGGGGTTCACAGTACCACAGACGCCAACTTTTCTTAACCTAGGAAAGTTTGACAGAAATGTTTGGCTGAAAGAAGGCTGGCAGCGAAAGGGTTAACGTAATTACGGCTAAAAACAGGATGTGTTCATTTCTTAAAAACACATTATAAATCTCGTAATAATGTATCTGAACCCCTTCACTGCCACAGGAAAACTGCAAAATTATTAATTTTCTTATTATAAAATTTAAAAGAGATCTATTAGACTCAATCTGAAAAATATGGTCTAGAGATATAGCTTTCCTGACTTGTCTAAAGCAAAAACCATCATCCCAGGGCTATGACATCAAAAGTTATGACATCATCAATGACATCACACACAGACACACCCAGACACAGGGCAGGCAGTGAAGGGGTTAAGGTTAACTTATTCGCATCGCAACAATTTTGAATTATTTTAAAAAAACTCACAAATCACTCCTGCCATACACACAGGCAAAACATACATAAACAAAAGGAGAAATGAAAGAAGACTACACTACAGGTTTTAACTTCAGGTTTAGACATAAGGAAGTAGTAGATCAGACCTTTTTTTATATATAGACAAGACTTTATACAGAAACACTCTCTACACTGATTGGTTTCCCCACAACAAACCACTACAAAAGCAAAGTCAGAGGCAAACTTGTGGTCTAAGGGAGCGAAGCGAGTTTAGAAATGACCAAGGTATGACGTGCACACAGATTTATTTCCCTTGAAGCAAATGCATCAAATTGACAGCTATCTATTAATTCCGCACATATACGACTGGAACGACTTGAATGAGTTAAACGCCACACAATCTATACCTATACAATAATATTCATTGTTTGTCTGACTTTCAGTGGCTATAGTTAAAAACCATCAACCGCACACCCCTATAGCATTTCAATGTGTGCAACTCCCCAAAATGAAAAAAAAATGAAAGGCAGGGGTCCAGAGACCTATGATCCCGGCAGGGTACAGGGGCAGAGCCCTTTCGGACAATTCAAGGGGGCAAGTTAAGAGAGAGAGATAACGAGATAGACAGACAGTTAAAATGATAGACAGAGACAGTTTGAGTCTGATAAGCCTTGTAAAATTATTACATTGCCTTTGTAAACTTCCAAAATAGAACCACCAAGTTCAAAACGCCCTAAATCGCTTGTTGTCAATTTTTCTTTTTGGATGAATTAAAAAACAACTGAAATTCAGTTTCTGGTATAATTAAAAAATACTGAAATCAGTGTAAAAATGAAAGAGTAGCTAGCACCAAAGACTCTAAAAGGGTAGGATGGACTACTTAAGAGTTATGGCGAGCCGGGCTGATAGAGTTATCGATAGTGGGGTAGTTACACCATTCACAGTGGCGGCTATCCAAAGACTCAGACTGGAATTTGAACGGAGAATTCAACGACGTGTTTTTAACCTAAATGTGTCATGTTTAAAAGGGACATAGCCAGTGTTTCTGTCCTCACTACTCATATAGGGAAAAGGGACCGGATGTTAGTCTTTTCTTTTCATTGTCTTTGGTAGCACCCATGCATTTCATCCCATTGCCCAAACCCACCTCTCCCCAAGCTTTGTTGGGGGGAAGCCTGGGGAACTTTTCGTAGACGTCGTAGGCGACGTTCTCCATGAACCACTTGAAGTCCTTGCAGTTGTGGTCCTTCTTGAACTGCAGCTGCTTGCTGATGTCCCCGATGGGCGCGCCCCGCCCCACGGGCTCCCGCGTGTAGTAGTACTCCTTGTGCTCATCGTCCATCCACACCTCCACCACGCGCATGTAGTTCTGCAAGGTCACAGCACAGATGTGTGCAACTCCCCAAAATGACAAAAACTGAAAGGCAGGGACCCATGGCCCCGGCAGGGTACAGGGGAAGAGCCCCGTCGGATGATTCAGGGGGGCAACTTAAGAGAGACAGATAACGAGATAGACAGTAAAATGATAGACAGAGACGGTTTGAGTCTGGTAAGCCTTGTGAAATTATTACATTGCCTTTGTAAACTTCTGAGATAGAACAACCAAGTTCAAAATGCCCCAAATCGCTTGTGGTCATTTTTTTATGAATTTTAAAAAAAATGAAGTTCAGTTTCTGGTCAAATTAAAACTACTGAAATCAGTGTAAAAATGAAAGAGTATCACCCATGCATCTAGAAACTTGCTGTATCCACACAGCAATCAACGCCGAGAAGGG
Organism: Phymorhynchus buccinoides; assembly: GCA_017654935.2. Classification (NCBI taxonomy): domain Eukaryota; kingdom Metazoa; phylum Mollusca; class Gastropoda; order Neogastropoda; family Raphitomidae; genus Phymorhynchus; species Phymorhynchus buccinoides. The sequence continues at coordinate 6,332 of JAGGCT020000747.1, read as the reverse complement.
GAGCATGACGTGACTGAAACCTATGTATAGAGTAAGCTTTTCTGGCTTGAGTAAAAAAAAAAAAATTCTTATCTTGTTACATACAGTGGAACCTCCCAATTAAGACCTGCCATTATAAGACTCCCTCCCATATAAGACCTACTTTTCTGAGACATTGCCCTTCTATGTAAGTATTAAAATTACCTCCATTATAAGACCCATCCCTTATAAGACCTCATTTTTTATTATTTTTGAAGGTCTTATAAGGGAGGGGTCTTATAATGGAGGTAATTTTAATACTTACAAAGAAGGGCAATGTCTCAGAAAAGTGTACATGTTCCACTGTATTTTGAACATGGGAATCAAAAACAGCAATGAAAAATAAAAACTGTCAATCACACTGATAATGTTGCGTCCAAATAGCTATTGTGATGCTGTTTTTCTTTCTTCTTTGTCAATTGCTCAGTTTCCTATCATATCGGCGCAAATGCGTCATGCCACCATTATGCACCTAACTAAGAAATAGGCCAGCTAAGTAATAGTTAGGCCAAGCATGTCCCTCTCCGGAAGGAGAAAATCTTTGTAACAGTTTCTACAACAGAAGTAGAAGAATGGACCAGTAAGGCAGAAAAATGTATGACAGTAAGGAAAAGACAGAGGGAAAGAGAGTGACAGATTAGTGGAAGTTACAAGCACTAAACTTCCAGAAGGTTGGGGAATTATTGGTATGAAAGACCCCCGGAGGGGTGGGGGAGGGGGGTTGTATTATCAGAATGACTTGCAATTTGTTGTTTTATGAACAAGAGTTTTCTAATACAAAATGTAAATGGGTAAATGGCTGAATAATGAAGAAATGGACAAAACAAATAATCCATATTTTACAGACTATATAGGGTGATACCTTTTCCCTAACTGAGATCCATGTGATTAATCCATTGACTGCCAGAGAATATTAAAGAAAGACATCATTGGGCAAATCATGACATGAAAAAGACAACTGATAGAGCGAATCTGAGAAAATGGTCTGGGGATATTACTCTCTTGATTATGTTAGAGCAAATGCCAGCATATCAGGGTTATTCCTCTTCATCTGATGACATCATCAGGTCAGTACATAATACGTTGCTGGCAGTCAAGGGGTTAATCATAGTAAGAAAGCATAATAACAAAATCTGAAATTTGAGTAAAATTTTAGGATAGTCCGAAAAATATGATAAGCGGAAGTTGTAAAAAAAAAATCTTAGGGCTTCAAAACAAATAAAGCAATGAATGCAAGCGAGTGCAGCAATCGGTAAAATGTACACGCTTGTGAAGAATACCAAGAACTCACCACAAGAGTGAAAGGCAGTCTGGGGTTGGCGTTCTTCACCTCTTTACCGTGAGTCCTGGGCCCCCGGTAGATGTGACCAACTCGTGAGCATGGCACCCACTCTGAGCTCCCGCCGCACATCCACACCTGTTAAAACACAGCAATTTATAGTTACCGTGTTTTTCGGCCTGTAAGGCACAGCAGACGCATAAGGCACACCCCACAATTCTTACCCAAAAAATGCATTTGTAGATAAAGCGCATGCAGCAGAGAGAGAAACAGGCAAACATTTGATTGCCACATTCAGTTTGTAATTGTGTAATACTAGTTCCACTATGATGATGAAAAACTGGAGAGAAAAAAAAAGATTATTTATGTAAATATATTTCTTCATTAGCAGTTGATACACATGTTTTGATAGCTAACTGGAACTGTTATGCTTAAAATCCAGAAAAAGCACACCACTGTGAGCAAATTAATCGTTTGAAGTGTTTGCCACTCTAAGTTTTTCTGCCGTCCTGTCATGCTGTGTGAATTCATGTCAATGATCCCATCAGCACAACACGGCTTAGTCCTAGTGAATAATGGAATGGGCTTTAACATGTGCGCAATATCTTGTGCATGCGTTCACACACGGGACCTCCGTTTTTAGTCTCATACAAAGGACTAATTTCAGAGGAGCTCAGAAAAAAACCTGCCAGAGAATGGGCCAATAAGAGAGAAAAATAGTAGATGACACCAAAAACCCTAATTACAAAGAGTGATTACTTTGCAGCCTACAAATCTTGCAAAGAATGAAGCCAATTTTCTTACTTCCCACCTGGAAGGTGAAAAGGTGGAAGGTGGGAAGTGTTAAGTATGGTAACAGAGGCAGTGAGTGAGTTCACAATGATCCCCACCTGTAGTGTAAGTGAAAGGGTGGGAGTAAAAATAAAACGGCTTCAGTCAGATGCAGAGTTTTCACTCTTAGTATATTCAGGCTTTTTGATGACACTCATAGTAAGTACAGAAAAAAAGAAGGGTCAAAGAGAGTAAAAGATTAGAGGAATTTGTTAGCACAAAACTTAAAACTTTCCCATGAGTTTGTTTATATTTACTGTGTGCTATAACAACAAGATATGTGCGTACCTTGAAGGCCAGCTCGTAGTTCTCTCCCCCCCAGATCATCAGTCCTGGGTCGTAGCCCCCCATCTCCCAGAAGTATTTTCGATCAATGGCAAACAGCCCCCCAGCATGGGTGGGAGACCTGGTAAAATGCATTATGCGCATAAACTTGGTATAATTATCTAATAGGCGATTTTCAGAGGAAAAAATAGGGGAGAGCACTTTGTGAAAATTAGAGTTGCTTACCTCCGTTACACGGTCAAATACCATAGCAACAATGCAACGATGGTGTCGAAGCTTGAAACCGCAGGATGCGAGTCAGCGACTTGCAAACATTTTTTTAGAAAAATTAGGGGTGGCCAGTGGCCACAAACAGATAAAAACTTGCAAAATGTGACGTAAAAATACAAATGACATACATTTTTAGAAAGACGCACATTATTCTAAGTGCTGTATGTCTGCTCAAACACACGAGTCGATAGGCTACAAGAGCTGATGGTAGAGTGACTTCCCCTGTTTGACCGATTGAATTAGGCAAGATCACTCCCACACACCATGAAATTACTCCCCTTAATTATTTCCAAACAATTCCTATTAGCAAAGCATTACATTTAAGTAGTTCTTTGCTTTACAAACTACAAACCTCTAGTTAATTGTCTTAGTATACAGGAAAAAAGGCAGTCAATTCATTCTTCTTTCAGGCATCAGAATAATCTGAAGTCCAATTCTCTGAAAACCGTGGTAAAAGGGCCATCAAGGCTCTAGACTATAGAGGGACAACACTGAAATCAGTTCCCAACATGACCAAAGAGGCTTAATGCAGTGAGAAATCATTTTAAAATGCTATTTAACAGAAAAATGACACTCAATTTAAAGTCAAAACCTCTAACAGTACAAGCCAATCCTCTCTCAGAAATTCTTAATCCTCTGAAATTTGCAAATCCTCTGACAATTCTGATGCATGCTTAACGCATTTAAAGGCTCGTCGTATTATAAGGCACATACCCCAAATTATACAAAGAATTCTGATTTTGTTATGATAGTTTCTTACCATAAATTAATCCTATTTAAAGGCGCAGGGGTCTCAGTCTGGAAAAGCAGAGTATCACCTTCTAGTATATAAAATATGGTACATTTATTCATTCTTTTATTTATTAATTTCATTGATATATGTATGGTGAGCTATTCACTGAGAAATGTTTGTATAATGTGTATCTTATTCAGGGCTGCCAGAAACCCTTATTTGGGGGTCCATGAAGTACTATAATTCTAAAGGACCCTCTAAAAGAATGTGCAAGGGGTCCCCGGGATGCACTATAAATATTCCTTTTTAGCATTCGCAATGTCATTTTGGGACCCTCTATCCCTCCTCTAGGACCCTCTATATTGTAAGTGAAGGAGTCCCTGGGACCCCTTGTTTTGCGGGATGATTGGGAGCCCTGTTGATGCTGATAGTATGAATGGTGAGTGAAAGCGTATTGAGTTGCTTAGCAAGATTATGCACAATATAAGCATTATTCATTATTATCAATATTTAATCTTGCTTCGATTAACTTTCTTTTCAACAACCATATGCTTATTTGTAGGGTTTACTAGGAAGTTCATGATTTGTGCTTTCTTTATTATTTTATTTCTCTTCAATTTACTTTCCTTCCAGAAACCTTATGCTTACTTGTAGGTTTGTTGGGGTGCTCAGGGCATCCATTTTCTTTATCAATTTGTCTTTCTTTTATAATCTTTCTTCAAAGAAACCATGAGTGCTTTCTTTGCCGTTTTCTTCACACGTGGGCGTGTGTGTGGCCGTGGGAAAAAGTTAAGCTGGGATTTGAGCTGTTTAAGATTTAATTTTTGATGGTGTTGTCTAATGTTTGTAGATTTTACAATTGTGCTATTGTATTTCCCATGAACTCAGTGTGAGGTACTTTGTTCTGTGCTTATATATATGTTAGATGTAGACTATGTAAAGCGCAAAGAGCTCCAGTTAACTGAGAGGAGTTGCGCTATACAAGCGACCTTTATTATTATTATTATTATTATTCTTTTTAATCTGACTAACAATACAGAAAGAAAGTACATAATAATAAATGAAATCTGAATTTTGTGTGTGGGGTGTGTGCCTTATAGTCCGAAGAATATGGTTATCTTTCTTCAATTAACTTTCATTAAAGAAACCACATACTTGTAGAGTTCGTTGGGGGTAATCATTGTGTGCGCTTTCTTTATTTCATCATCTTTCTTCAATTTACTTTCTGATGTTCAACTCTTCTAGCGCCATGTATTTTTTTACATTCTTAGCTGTCCGTTGAATCTCAACCGACAAGAGAGAAGTAACTATTTTTTGAGTGCGCATGTGCATTGCTTTAACGGCAGAAACAGTGACAAAAGCTCTAAAAACAGACAAGCACGCTTGTCAGCGAACATCTTTGCATTTAGTGGGAGTGTAGAGTGATGTCTTCGGCGAATATATTCACCCATGGTGCTAGAAGAGTTAAAACAACTACCGTAATTTACGGCCCATAAGGCGACACAGCGCATAAGGCGCACCCCCTGCTTTTTAAAAAAAAATCGTAATTTGAACAAAGATAGGGCGCATACACCCGATAAGACGCAAAGATACCAAGAAAAGGAAGAACGAAACGATCAGCGAAAGTAACATCATTACAGGGCCAGTGACGGAAGTGGAAGCCTAACAAACAAAAATACAGTGGAAATCTTCATAAACAAGAAACGGGGTGTGAAAAACATGGAGCACAAAGTCCATCGATCAGCTGCAACTCACTTTATTTAGTCCTCCTCTGCCACAGAGAATCCTGAGAAATCAGACGATCGTGAAGCAAAAGTGCAATGTGAGTGAACTGTTGTCGGTTTGTTGTGGAAGCTACCAGAGCATGGTGAGTTGTTCATTTCAACTCTCGACCCCCTTACTTTTTTCTGTTTAGAGTATAGAAAGGGCGCATGCGCCAGATTGGGCGCAGGGGTCAAAGTTCAGTAAAAAAAAGTTGCGCCTAATAGGCCGTAAGTTACGGTACATGCTTACTTGTAGGGTTCGCTAGGGTGCTCACGCTTGGCCAGCTCTTTCTCTGGCACAGCACTCTCCTTGTAAAGGAAGCCCCACTCGAAGATGCCCCGGTGATGACGGGAGTCGTACACCGAGTTGTAGGCCAGCGTGTCCCAGTTTATGCCATCCACGATCGGCACAGCTAGGATTGTTCTGTTAAAACGTGATAATAGCAACATAACATGTAAATGATGATAAACATCACATAAGTATCTTGAGTAACAAAAAAGTCGACAACTAACCTAATGGTTAAAGTTATTAGAACTTTATTAACCCTTTTGACGCCAGCCATATTTCAGCCAAACATTCCTATTAAATTTACCTGGGTAGATGACAAAATCCATCTGCAGTATTGGGGATTCTTCTGTGACATATATAAAATAAGGTCTACCCTTACTTCCCAAAACTAAGACAATAGGGTCTTTGGATAATAGACCCCAATTTGATGCCTTTTAGTGGCATTGGTGTTATTACTGTTAAATCACTGTGGTGCTAAAATGCGACTTTGGCAGGGAAAGGGTTAAACCATTCTTTCTCTGTGATAATCTCTCTCTCTCTTTCTCCCTCTCATTTTCATCTTCAGCTACTCCATGTCCAGAGAGAAAGCATATGCAATCGTTCATGTTTGTTTGTACCCTTCTTCATCTGTTTTTTCTACCTGTGCAATATTTTGTGAACCACTGAAGTGAATCATTCAAATTTTGTTTAAAAGTGGAATATTAAAGTTATTATTATGATTATATTTCGCATGCCTAATCAAAATTACACCCTAGGCGTATACAATATAATACATAAGAGACACAAGAATATTTATTTTAAGTGCATGAAGAATTGCTTGAAGCTGAAGTGCTCCGTCAAGAAACTACAGGGGAGAAGCACTTT
>JAGGCT020000746.1:22500-25000 GCA_017654935.2 Phymorhynchus buccinoides | reverse complement strand
AAGGTTATTAAAAAAGGATTACAAACATGGAGACACACCAAACAAACAACAACAAACACACACGCACGCACACACAACCACACACATACACACACGCACGCGCGCGCGCGCACGCACGCACGCACGCACACGCACACACGTATGCGCGCGCGCGCACGCATGCGCGCGCACGCACACGCACACACGTGACACACACACACACGCACACACACACACAGGTATGACGACAGGATGAACAAAAGCTTGTAGCTTACTCTTTTATTGTCAATAAAGATAATTTTGACTTGACTTGACTTGAAACGTCACACACACACACACACACACACACACACACACACACACACACACACACACACACACACATACACACACACACACACACACACACGCACGCACGCACGCGCACGCGCACACACACACACACACACACACACACGCACGCACGCACGCACGCACGCACGCACGCACGCGCGCGCACGCACGCACGCACACGCACACGCACACGCACACGCACACGCACACACACTTAGATGACACTTTTCCCTCTCAATCTTCGGTTTAAATCCATCCATTATCTTTCTTTCTTTTTAATCAGTACCTTTGTAATATCAACACACACAGAGAGAGAGAGAGAGAGAGAGAGAGAGAGAGAGAGAGAGAGAGAGAGAGAGAGAGAGAGAGAGAGAGAGAGAGGGGGGAGAGGGAGAGAGAGAGAGAGAGAGAGAGAGAGAGAGAGAGAGAGAGAGAGAGAGAGAGAGAGAGAGACTGACAGACAGACAGACACTATCTGGTAGGTTGATTGATTGATTGATTGATTGTTTGATTCTTAAAATATCTCGCAAAATGACTGCCGGGGGGTCGATTCAAGACAGGGAACTGCTTGCAAACCTATAGTATAAGCCACGTCCGCCAGAACTGCGTCACGAAAGGCACTGTTGATCTAAGCCTTTGGGGGCTTTTGGCCCCCGGGAGCTACCTAGGCCAATAGCCATAGAGGTAGCTAGTTGCCTTTAGGTGTTGACTTTTATCAGCCACCTACGGGGCAGTATTGTTGGGCTCCTTCCTTCCTTCCTTCCTTCCTTCCCTCCCTCCATTTTCACTTCCTTCCCATTGTTCTTCCTTCACTAGGGCAGCAAAGCGAGTGTGGCTACCCGATAAGACAGAGGTGACGTTTGTTTGTGGACTACGTAGATACAATACAACGGTCTTGTTGTGTGGCTAGTTGACCCTAGCTAGTCCGGTTGGCAGTGATAACAATAACAACACAGGTAGGGGTGGTTGTTTTGAAGTGTGCTGGTACTGCTTGGTCGACTTGGGCTACTACCAGTTTTTAAAAGAAAAAAATGGATTCTTATTTTCTTTCTTTTTCCATTTCTTTCTTTCTTTTCTTTCTGAAGTTTCATTCATTCATTCATTCATTCATTCATTCATTCATTCATTCACTCATTCATTCATTCATTCATTCATTCTCTTACTTTCCCTCTTTCATGTTTTGCTACATGAATATTTTGACAAAATGCCTTTGGACAAGCTTTTTAATGATACTTCAACGTCTGTAATATTTGCATTTTTATAGGAGGTCAACTTTTTTTTTTATCAGATATAGTTTTAACGTTTTAGAAATTGGTTTGATTTTGAACATTTGAGATCAGTTTAAGTTCTGTTGTGACTCGTGCAGAATAGCTCTGAGATCACCGTCTTACGGTGGACAGAGCTTGTCTCTTTTAGCAATCTATCTATCTATCTAATATGCCGCACAAGCAACAAAATACACCGTGTCGTCATTAGTCGATTTAAAAACAAGCGCGAAATCGCAATAGTTTGTGGCACGCGGTCTATTTTTACCACTCCAATCATGAGTCACCTCCCCTGGCTTTTCAATAATTTTAATCTGTAAGCCAGAATGTTATCTCTGCACCATTTCGTAACTTTTTATATCTTTTGGAAAACATTTAAAACTATGTATCCTACTTATACTCATCAAAAGAAGCACCGCATACTCGTCGTGTCTGTTGTAGTGTCTGTATTACGTATGTTTATTATTTTGTACGCTTTTAAAATACATCATTTTAAAGAGCGGCCAGAAGTGTAGCCTCGATTTGAAGTGCCCCATTATTTCCATTTCCTTTTGCCCCACATGGCCGAAAGGCCAAAGAGGGCGTAAACCATTATTTCCATTTGAAGTGCGACAATTTTGTCGACGTCGAAAATGGTGTTTTACGTCCTCTTGGTCTGAATCAGACACATATGGGACATTTGTAAATACAAATATGGTGGGAACAATACTGGAGGCAATGCCCAGAGGCAGTACGAAACCAGTAAAGTCCCGATTTTTTATTAATGCAGATAGGTGTAGCGGTAACCACGCCTCGGTTACACCTCATCGGCTATGGCACCGCTACTGATATAAGCGACAATTTTGTCAAAATGTGCGACAATTTTGGACGGACAGACCGACCGACCGACCGACAAAGAGAGTTATAGGTTTGTGGCTTGTGGC
>JAGGCT020000746.1:0-20000 GCA_017654935.2 Phymorhynchus buccinoides | reverse complement strand
GATTATTTGGCCTTTGGGGACCTTCCCCAACACCAGCTGTCTACAATGTCTTGTCCAGGAGTGTGGGGATAGTTCGAGCAAGATGCCCACTCCTCCAAAATAGTAATTGCCTCCTTTGTATCTGGAAGTCGTAGTTATGAACAAACTATGCCACAAAACACTACCAACCCTCCATGCACTGTACACATGTGGCTTGAAATGGCTTTATAGCTTTAAAATGCCACTGTTAATAGTGGTGGATCCATAAAGGATGCCAGTGGTTCTCACCATAAGTCGTAGTTAGTCATACAGGACTGACTGAAGTTTTACATAACTGGTAGAATTTGGTATGCTTTTTTTTTTATCAGATGGACAATAGTGATAATGACTGATTTGAATAAGTGTCATCGATTATAACTGATTTTGTATCACAATATTTGACAGTAATGATGTTTCCAATAATGATGTTTCCAATTTACCATGAAATATTGTCTGAGCTAGACCTACCCTATAAATAGTAAAGTACACCTCTTGCTTACAGATCTACATACGAATACTTTTAGTAAATTTGTTCTTTTATGGTTTGGGCTTTTCTTAAACTCAACCATCACCAAACAAAGACTTGCTACAATGTCATATGACGTTTAGATGGTTCAGATATTTTTCCTTTCCTTTTCCTTTCTTTGATGTATAGGCCTCATTGCTGTTTCAATATTGTTACATGTCTTTGGACTTGGGTACCACATCAAATATGGATTTGGGACGGGTTACAGGGGTTCCACCCCTCAGAAACAAAAATCCAAAAAAAGAAAAAAAGAGGGAGAAATGTAGTCCCATGATATAGTTTTAGCTTAGCTTATTCTCTCACGAGAAGCCTTGATTGCATCTTTTACATTCAAATTATCATCAGCTTCTGGGAGGCGGACCCCTCACCCCACCCCAACTGACCACTTGGAGCTACCCTCCTCCCCTCTTCTATGGCTGGCTGATCCGCCCCCGAACATTGTTGTATTTTTTAAAAATGTCTTTTTGTTGTCTCCTTTCAATTCATCATGTTTCTGTTATTCATAGATTTTTTATTGTTGATTATGACTATGGTTAAAAATAACAATTATAAAGTGTTTTTGGTAGCATTTCAGGACGTGTAACGTAACCTATCCATCCACCTTGTCTGTGCGATTGCCGTTGGCCCATGTCACTGGGTGGTGGTTACAAAACATTGAGAGAGAGACACAGAGAGAGAGAGAGAGAGAGAGAGAGAGAGAGAGAGAGAGAGAGAGAGAGAGAGAGAGAGAGAGAGAGAGAGAGAGAGAGAGAGACAGAGACAGAGACAGAGAAAGAGAGAGAGAGAGAGAGAGAGAGAGAGACAGAGAGACAGAGAGAGACACAGAGAGAGAGCGCAAAAAGAAGGAATTAGGGAAAAGTGATGAGTAAGTATATAGCAAAGTTTGCATCATCATCATCTAATAAAAAGGCAAGTGTCCGTGTGTGTGTCTGTGTGTGTGTGTGTCTGTCTGTCTGAAACACAAAACGGGCCTTATAACTCCGCCGTTTTTCGACCGAATCGCTTCAAATTTGCTGTGAGCCCTAACGGGGCGATGGCAACGGCAACCGATGCGGCCTTGTCATTTGCGCGGGTTGGCAAATGCGCGAAACGCGTATCCACCGGCCTCTCGGCGCCCGTATCTCCGGTGTTTCTGGACCGATTGCCTTCAAATCTGGCAGGTAGATGGCCGGTGACGGTGACTATCGCTGTGCCAAACCAGAAGCGAATCGATGCAGACATGCGCGCGATATATGCCGCTTCACCTTTGCACAAATACCTCCGCCGTTTTTTCATCGAATCGCTTCAAATTTGCTGTCAGGCTTGCTGTGGCCGGGGCAAAACCTGGCAGCAAGTTTGAAGAGAATCGGGAGAGCGCGTCACTCTCAGAGCAGCGCCAACGGGAAACGGGGCCTTATAACTCCCTGATAATAGACAATCTATTCGTGTACAGCAACCAGCAGTGAAAGGCTGCCGCGCGGTGAAGGTACCCCTAGATAAACCCGCTTCAAAGAGCGAAAGGAAAGGAAAGAATGGAGAGAAGAAAGGACCCTTAGAGCAAGATAAAACCGATTGAACTCTGGGCTTACTTGACAGAATGTGAAATCTTTACGGCCGATCCTTTAACTCGCAGAAGACGTTGTGGAACCAAACAATTTGTAACCAAGTTTGTTGTTGAGAGAGAGAGAGAGAGAGAGAGAGAGAGAGAGAGAGAGAGAGAGAGAGAGAGAGAGAGAGAGAGAGAGAGAGAGAGAGAGAGAGAGAGAGATTGCTGTGTTGTCATTGTTGCTTTTTTGTGTATGTTCGCTTATAAACTGTAGTTATGATTATTATTATGTAGCCGACGATTTGTTATCATCGTTGTTTTCATTTTGTAACCCCCTCCCCCTGACATGGGCAGAAGGCCTGGATAAGTAGAATGTATTTGTGTGTGTGAGTGTGTGTGTGTGTGTGTCTGGTCTCGCTCTCTCTTTGCCTAAAATCTTAATCCTTGTTAAATAACCCTCTCTCTCTCTCTCTCTCTCTCTCTCTCTCTCTCTCTCTCTCTCTCTCTCTCTCTCATCCGTTTAGCCTTCGATCTGATGCCTTCACTGTCTTTTTTGTTTGCTCGTGCGGATTATATGAAACCATGTTGAAGTTGAAGCTACGCACTCCTGTCTTCAAGATGAGTTTTGTGTGAAAATAATGCCTTCCGTTCAAGGTGAGCAAACGGGAGTAAAATCTTTATGGCACTTTGATTGCCCGAAGAAGCTGAAAGTCGACTGCAATGGAAAACGGCTTTCCGACCGACATTCATGGCGTTTTATTGTCCCACAATCCACTGCGCGGTTCCCTGCCACCTGGCGAGTTGACAAACTATCAAAGAAGAATGGCGTGTGGTGTGCGATTGGCGGTGCACCTCAAATGCGCCTATTTCAATTACCCCTACGCACCTCAAGTGCGCCGGCCGGTGCCAATTGCGGCGCCCGTTGTAGTCGTCAATTGCGCCCGTTGAAATGGTTCATGAGAAAATTAGGCATAATTTTATTGGAAATTTCGGATAAATTGAGATTTTGTTTCAGAAGACAGAACAAACCTTTCTTAGAAATAAAGACAAAACAGAATTTAAATAGCTTTTCCGGTTCAGATTATATAGTCATCTGATGTTTAACTTCTAAGATGCGTAAAATTGAGATGTACAATCCCGTGTAGGCGCAGTTTATTAATTTTCACATTTGTGCACTTGAGTGGTAACCGTGTTGTGTGTGTGTGTGTGTTTGGGGGGGGGGGGGGGGTGAAGCAAGAGGAGTTGGAGAGAAGGAGAGGGGCATGGGGGGAGGAAGGTGTGTGAGAGTGATCGATAGAGACAGGCAAGTTTGTCGGCAAAGCTTTGATCAAAAGATCAAACAGGAAAGATTGACTTTAATTCGATAGTAATTTCCCTTAGAGTCTGATACCACCCACTGTAGGCTAGACGCGTTTTATGTTGACACGTGACGTTGAAGGTTGGAGACCTCCAGAAACCAGCACCCTGGTTGGCAGACTTTTACTGCATGAAAACGAGGTCTTGTCTTTCCACTGCAATAGTCGTAGAACTTGTAAAGGCCTATATATTGTCAGCGTCTACAGCGTCTGAGAGATGTTTTGGTGTTCACGTTCCCACCCCTTGCCTAGGCTGCATTTCCTCTCCTCCTCCTCCCTCTGATATTCCATATTTTGTTAATTCTGTATAACCTTTCGCGTGAGTCAGTTTGAAAGACCGTGTAGGGATGGGGTTAGGCCTTTAACTGAAGACAAACTATCTGAAACTTTGAGAGAGAAACTTTGTCTTCTGCGCAGAAGAAGAAAAAAGTAGAAAGTAAATTTGCGACGAAAAAAAATCTGGCTTTGTGAGAACGAGAGTTATATTGCTATAGGGGAAGACGGGGTAAAAAGCGCATGGGCGGGTAAGAAGCCCACCCCAATTATCTCATGAAATAAGGAAAATTTCAGTCAAATTTGCCCATGAGACGAATGCTAGACATTAACGCTCGTCTCATGGGCAAAATGAGACTGAAATTTGCTTCATTTCATGAGATAATTGGGGTGGGCTTCTTACCCGCCCATGCGCTTTTTACCCCGTCTTCCCCTAAAGAGAATAGTAATGGAGATGCTGTAAGGGGATCATCGGATTGGAGCGGGGACGGGGTGGGGTGGGGGGGGGGGGGGGGTAGCGGGGTCGAGGGGGGGGGGGGGGGGGGGGGGGGGACAAAGTGTTAGGGAGTGGCTAATCCTCCCCCACTTGGACCAGCTTATGTCCTCTTCGTCTCCCTTGTAGTGGACAGGTCCCCAGTTCATCGATCCTGCCTCAGAATCTGAAATTATTGTTAAGTCCTGCAAGCTGCCACAGGTTTCGCCTACATTCGCGTGTTTCCCCCAAACCGGCCTCTCCCTAATATCATTATCCTTCCACCATTAGGCCTACATGGATGGGAGCTTGTACAATCGTTCTGTTTGTTTGCTTGTTTGTTTGTTGTTTTTGTCTACCTGTCAGCTCAATATCTTTGTGAACCTCTGTTTAGAATTACTTCCAGTTCTGTAGGCCTACGGTGCGGTGGTATAGTGTTGCTGTTGAACGATTCCTCGGGTCCGAGGATCAGTGGAGGATTGGTCCCTGGCGGCATGCCCTTTGATGGCTATAGAGTCCGATCCTGGACCTGCACATTTTCGGACATGACAGGCACGGGAAACTTTGGGTCGAAGAGGGTGGGGGTTGGTGGGGGTGGGGGGCGGGGGCCGGGGCGGGGAGGGGGCTCGGCTTTGAGCAGCTGACGTTTTTCTTATGCTCCTCTTGTCCTCATCTTTCCTGGCAGCCTCGAAGGTGTTGACGCTGCTCTCCAGCTGCGTCTGTCTTGGGCCATGATCTCCCATCTTTGTCTGAGTGAAATTCTGCTTAACGTCCTCTGGTCTGGAACAGACACAAGTGGGACATTAGTAGATATAAAGATGGTGGGAACGATCCTGGAGGCAATGCCCGGAGGCAGTGCAACACCAGGAAAGTCCCGAATTTGTAACAATGTAGATGTGTAGAGTGAACTCTTCTTTGTCTGGGATACCAGCTGCTTTTAGTAGGCGCTTCAGCTGGTCGTTGAAGCGTTTTCAAGGGGCTCCCTTGTCACGTTTTCCCTGGCAGAGACTTCGTTGTTCGCAATGTAGTCTTGCCATTCGATACCCATGATGAAACTGAAGCATCATTGATGGAAGCGTTCAAGTTGTCGTATTTGCTTCCCGTATAGCACCCAGGAAGGTATTTTGCCACCGTGATATTGCCATGTTACCATATTACCATAATTATGACTCTCTCTCTCTCTCTCTCTCTCTCTCTCTCTCTCTCTCTCTCTCTCTCTCTCTCTCTCTCTCTCTCTCTCTCTCTCTCTCTCTCTCTCTCTCTCTCTCTCTCTGTGTGCATGGATTCTATATTAACTAATGTAGTGTCCATGCTCTCTGATGTGTCCCGCCGTGGTCCCTCTTGACCTTGACCTTGAATTGTTGGTGGAGAAGAGCAGCTTGTTGTCGTAAGCTTAGTTGGCAACACCCCCTGTACTTTCTATTTGGACAACCTTGTTTTTCCATAATGACGACGATGTCGAAATGCTGATCATGGTGACCGTAGGGAAGGAGAAGATGATAGTGATGATGATGATTATGATGATGATTATGACGACGACGACGACAGGGAATTCCTGTTTTTTAATTTCTGAAGTGGGGACTTTGAAAAGCCTAAAGACATGGACATATGAGGCGCATGCGCAAACACTTCACGTTTCACGTGTGCAATTACACATTCTTAGGCCTATTATTCCTAATTTTGTCTCGTGTTTGTCAGCCGCGATATGGAAGTTTAAATGAAATGAGTAGGCACATTAGGGGAAGACGGGGTAAAAAGCGCATGGGCGGGTAAGAAGCCCACCCCAATTATCTCATGAAATGAAGCAAATTTCAGTCTCATTTTGCCCATGAGACGAGCGTTAATGTCTAGCATTCGTCTCATGGGCAAATTTGACTGACATTTTCTTTATTTCATGAGATAATTGGGGTGGGCTTCTTACCCGCCCATGCACTTTTTACCCCGTCTTCCCCTATAGCCTAAGCTTCAACTTGTTGTCGTCGTTATTTTAGCTTAAATGAATTGTATACACGCGTTGTTGGTAAATACAAAACAACAGCAACAACAACAACAACCAACCAACATTTAAACGAATTTCACATTCAGCGACAATCAATGAAGCTTATTATTCAAAATAATCTCTCTCTCTCTCTCTTTGAAATAAGAACACAAACAAATTCGACGCAATCCGAAATGTTTCTCCCCCACCCTTCCTTCTTCTTCCTCTCTCTCTCTCTCTCTGTCTGTCTCTGTCTCTGTCTCTGTCTCTCTCTCTCTCTCTCTCTCTCTCTCTCTCTCTCTCTCTCTCTCTCTCTCTCTCTCTCTCTCTCTCCTCTCTCTCTCCTCTCTCTCTCTCTGTCTCTCTCTCTCTCTCTCTCTCTGTCTCTCTCTCTGTCTCTCTCTCTCTCTCTCTCTCTCTCTCTCTCTCTCTCTCTCTCTCTCTCTCTCTCTCTCTCTCTGTCTCTTTCTCTGTCTCTGTCTTTCTCTCTCTCTCTCTCTCTCTCTCTCTCTCTCTCTCTCTCTCTCTCTCTCTCTCTCTCTCTCTCTCTCTCTCTCTCTCTCTCTCTCTCTCTCTCTCTCTGTTTTTTGTTGTTGTCTCTAACTCTTTGAATGATCATGCCCCTGGCCTTAAAAAATCCACACCCTACAAACCAAGTTAATGATTTAAATCGGTCAAAATCTGTTCAGATGAAGCCCTCGTGACCAAAAATTATTTCATTCACTTCCCTTTTCGTAAACGTCTTTCCGTTTTGTTTCTCTTTTTTCCCCTCTGTTTCTTTTTATTTTCATATACAGCTGGCCTTGGCGAGGGCGAAAAATGGTGTTTTACGTCCTCTCGGTCTGAACCAGACACATATGGGACATTTGTAAATACAAATATGGTGGGAACAATACTGGAGGCAATGCCCGGAGGCAGTACGAAACCAGTAAAGTCCCGATTTTTTTATTAATACAGATAGCTGTAGCGGTAACCACGCCTCGGTTAAAAACCTCATCGGCTATGGCACCGCCACAAGTTAACATGATACTGGCCTTGGGCAACACATGGCCGGTATTATATAAGCTCGGGGGGGGGGGGGGGGGGGAGAAAGACCGCTCGATCACAATGAGACTGCCTTTGGTGCGATTAATATCGTAATAGCGTTTATTCCAAGCGGGTCCGAAGTCAATTGGGATTAATAGATGTTGACATGTTACTAACTGTGGTCTCTGGAAAAGTGCCGTGACGTCACTCCCAACCACCCTGCAGCTTGGTACCAACTACCAAACACAGTTGTGGGTAGTAAGCTTAAAACTAACAGGGTTGTAAAGATGCAAATGCTTTTTCGGAACTCAATTTCGACCTATTTCTTGTATTTTGTTAGCCTTTGTGTTGTTTTTTTTTTTTCGTTTGCTTTTTCGCGTTTGCTGCTATTCGTTCTATTGGAAGTTGGAGCTAATCGTTTCATTATAAGGGAGAAGATTGGTTTTTGGACTGGCTGATCATAAACCGCAAACGGGTGGGAGCCTTTGTATGTTTCTTCGAAGGTTGCAAATAAAAGGTTTTACCCTTGAGTCATCACTGTTTTGTCAGTAGGCCTATGTATTGGTTTGCTTGTTGTTGCTATGTTTTATTAAAGTCAATATGCAATATCTGAACTCAGCACGGCAATCAAGAATCTATATGCGTGATATATACTGTATATTGCGATGCCTTAGAGTAAAAACGGACTGTCTCCAGACTTGGGACTTATAAACTAATAACTTGCATTAAAAAAGACTGAAGAAATAAAAATAGCATAATCCCTGTTGTTATTATTTTCCTTCTTTAAAAAAAAAATATACAAGTTATTAGTTTTCGCAATAAGTTCAATAATAAGTCAATGGACTATCTGGAGATAGTCCGTTTTGACTCTAAGCCATCGTTAAAGGTCTGAAGACATTGCCTAGAAAACGTGAAAAAAGCTTATTAAAGGTCCAGACACACGTCAGCTACGACTGTACGATACGATTCGATCACGTGATCTCGAAGCGCGAATCACATTTGTTCTTGGAGACCACAGTCGTGCGACACTCAGCTAGAGCGTGGCTGGCCCTTAAGAAACTTTCAATGAACGTGACTTGTTACAGCCTTGTGTACTTTAATTTTGAGAGCGGAATTAACGCTTGGCTGTAGCTACCCACTACTATTTTGATGAAAGTGATTGATTACAGTACAATGTGTGTGTGTGTGTGTGTGTGTGTGTCTGTGTGTGTCTGTGTGTACGTGTGTGCGTGTGCGTGTGCGTGCGTGCGTGCGTGCGAACGCCTGTCCGCAACTTTACCAAACGTCAATACCCCCCAAGCCGTTCAGATCATATTTTTTAAAATTATATCTCTCCCTCTCTCTCTCTCTCTCTCTCTCTCTCTCTCTCTCTCTCTCTCTCTCTCTCTCTCTCTCTCTCTCTCTCTCTCTCTCTCTCTCTCTCTCTCTCTCTCTCTTCCATCTCTGTCTCTCACTCACACACACACGCACGCATGCACCACCACCCCCCACACACACACACGTGACACACCATATTCATAGCATGCACCCACCCACCCACACACACACCATATTCATAGTCTTAATTTTGTTTGCTTTTTTGTTGGTTCCATGATGACTTACGCTAAATACATCACGTCTATGCGTGAAGAGTTGGGTGGATCATTATGGCTTCGGGGGTAAAACGGGTGGGTGGCTTTTAGGGTTAATTTAGGAGGAGGGAGAACAGGGAAATGACAGGCAGAGTGAGTGAGTGGGTGGCTGACACTGTTGTACGCTCGATTAGTGATAGCTTTCGACTTCAACACCCGCCTTCACCGTTTTCTCTTCAGCAGGGTAAGCCTACAATGCAAAGATTGGGCGACAATAATTGTCTGGGAATAAATAAAGTGTTGGTTGGTATGCTAATTAGATATTGCTGCTTTAGTCTTGAAATATATTATGCCTTTGATATTTGATGATTTGGTGACCTGAAGTCACAGACATATTTAACAGTTACTATCCTCCAAAATTCAGTTTAATCACGATCAGTTAAATGGTTTAGGCTGTGGCGACTGGAAAGCGTTTCGTTTTTGGTTGGGCTAACACAAAGGACCTTGTTTGGGTACAAGATACAACAAGATACATTACTGTGCTTACAGACACACACACACACACGCACACACACACACGCACACGCACACACACACACACACGCGCACGCACACACACACCACACACACACACACACACACACACACACACACACACACACACACACACACACACACACGCGCGCGCGCGCGCGCGAATTCACGGCATGCCTCCTTCGGGGCTGAACCGATTTAATCAGTCGTGGTCAGGGTCAACACTATTTTTGACCATTATCTCCTCCCCTTCATTATATTAAGCCGATTTGTGGAGAGCGAAGTGTCCTTCCTATTGAACAAAGCCTCTTGGAATATGATCCCTCTTTAAGCAGCCGCAAGGCGAGGAACTGCTTAATGTTTGTGGGCTGTCTGTTTGTTCAGTACTATGTGGTTGGCTGACTACGTATGTTACCGCGATAGCGTTTGAACGGAGGCACATACGGGAGGTTGGAATTATAGGGATAATAATAATAAAGATATTTATAGAGCGCACATTCTAGACAAACTACTCATAGCGCTTACTGTCATGCGCTATATTTCTGCCTTAGTATACTGGTCCATTCTTCCGCCTTTCAAGTTTTCAAGAAACACTTTTAGAAAGAGTTCCTCCAGCCGAAGTCGGACTTGCTGGGCTTAACTATTTCTTAGTTAAGCGCATAACGGCAGCATGACGCATCTGCGCTCATAATTGACAGGAAACTGAGCGATCGAAGAAGAAGAAGATCCACAACATCTGACCCATGATTATTTTGTTTTCTTTCTCTCGGGAATTGAGGGAGTGGGGGTGGGGGGCGGATAGATGTTTTGTCCATCACTCTCTCAGCCCCTACTACTAGTCGTGGGATCGATTTGCTGCCAGATCGATTGATCCTGGCCGGCTTATCCATCGACCAGTCACTTTGTCGATCGCTAGGCCTGCACTAGGAACATAATAGGAAAAGGCGGTCAAGGCGATCGATCAGCTATTGGCGCGTAGAAACCAGCGTAATGCGCTACAAGGGGAGGCCTAATTGTGGCGTGGAAGTATCGATCCATCCATCACCTTTGCTTTGCTGTTCAGATCGGGTTACGGTCGTTTCGGTCTATCGAGGTTGGTCCCCCCCCACCCCCCCCCCCCCCCCCCCCCCCCCCCCCCCCCCCCCCCCCCCCCCCCCCCCCCCCCCCCCCTTGCCCCCCCCCGATCCACGTAGACTACGTCAGTCTGTGACGCATAAGCGAATTGGTTTTAAAATAGTTTTGCTTTTTTTTTTAATATACTTTTTTTTTTTTAACTTGAGATAAGTGTTGTCATATAATAGACTATTAGAGAACTTTGAGTGTCTTAGGTTTGGTTTAGTTATCCAGCCCCGATTAGTGTCCCCCCTCCCCCCCCTCCTCCCCACCCCCCCCCCCCCCCCCGCTGCTATTAGTATTGTTTTTATCCTTTGTTATGAGGTATCGAAATCAGTAATGGTCACAAAAAAACTTGCTTATCTTCCACTGTTAAAGTTGCCTAGTTGAAGGAACGTACTCCTTCCAAATGTTAGACATTAAGAGAATGTTGCCCAAAGAGGCATTTTCTGTTAGTAAATGAAAAAGGGCGTATGCAGCCCGCACGCACACTAGCGCGAGGGCGCGTGCACGCACATACATAGAGACACACACGCGCCCCCTCACACACAGAAGAACGTGTACTGATGCGGTCTCTGCTTTATCTCTCTTTCACACACACGCGCGCGGGGTGGGTGGGGGTGGGGGTGGGTCATACACACACGCGCGCACGTGCGCGCGCATGCACAGTGACACACTAGACAAGCGCACGCACACGCGCACACACGTACTCGCACACACACTCTGTCTGTCTGTCTGTCTGTCCGTCTTATGTCTGTCTGTCTGTCTCTCTCTCTCTCTCTCTGGCTGTGCTATGACTGCTATGTTGAACATTTTATTTCGTAACGGCAAACATATATATATATATATATATATATATATATATATATATATATATATATATATATATATTATATGTATGAGACTGAACTGAGGTCGACTGGGTTCTAAATAAATTGCGTCATAAACATAGTTATCTGAAAAGAAGTTGCTATTAAAATAAGCTATTCTCGACATTTATAGTGGCGTGCTATTAACGTCTATTCAAACCGCAGAGTTTGGCGTACACATGAAAGCACTTCAAATCGGGTCACACGTGAAAGGGGGCGGGGTAACAGGTGAGAGTTTATATCACGTGACTCTATCGTCGTGGATATGACCTTTGGCATCGGCCATGAACGCAATGCTGTTCGGCTCATGTCTATTATTATGACGACATGAGAAAAAAGTCCGTAACATGTGGACGATCCAATTGTTTGTTAGTTAGTATTACACATAAAATCGTGTACCTACCAAGTAGACCACGTTATTTGAAACAACAGTGTCTCGTGTTCATCGCAAAACCGGTTGGTATTGTGCGTCTGAAATTTTGTTTTGTGGCGCAAGAAAACAGCATCGTATAATTCAAGATGGTGGACTGGAATGTCGTGCTGCTATGAAATAGGCCTAGATCAATGCCTGGCGAGACTAATTATTTGTGATTGTGACACGGCGGACTTACTACTTGTCTGTGAGAAAGTTATGTTAATACCCTATATTTTGTTGACGTGTTCCTCTTCATTTTGTTAGGTTGCATGGAACTTGTCAGAATGTGTGGCTTTTGGACTAGTAGTTGTAATCTGTTCGATCCGTGTCCAAGTGGGTAGGACTGCTAGTCCTACTCATAGATCCCGTCTCTGTGTGCTGGAAAAAAGTGTGCAGCGCTTAGAAAATATTATACGTTTGTTGTTCCCCCTCTTGTGTAGGAGGTGCATTGTTGTTGGTTGGGAATACACTTAAAGACCGCCACAGTGGAAGGAGAAGAGGGTCACAGGTGGGTGATAAGGATCAATGAAGTTTGATACACGCATAGTCATACAGGGTAACAGGGGGAGGTAGATCAGATGACCAGATCAGTCCTGTGAGTTGGTCCCTTGTTTGGTGTAAGATTTTATTCTGCAACTGATCAAGAGAGTACAACAAGGTGTAGGCTAGTTTGTCGAATTTTAAGTGTGTGTACATACGTGCACATGTGCTCGTGTGTGTGTGTGTGTTCGTGCGCGCATGTGTGAGTGTGCTGAACAGTCCCTGACTGGCTGGGTCACATAGCTTAGGCTCCTCCGAAATCGGAATGTGTCGGCTGTACGCAGCGGGGAGACCAGTGAAAACTGAAAACGGACACATTCATGCTTTGCCCATACGGGGATAAAGAGGCCATAATTGACTATTCTGTCACTATATTTCGGGGGATCTACGGAAATACACGCTAAAATTGAATATTATGGCCTAACTAATCTAGAAACAGAAAATGAATAGAAAGTGATAGCTTAAATCCCACCCTCTCTATGCTATTCATTTTCTGTTTCTAGATTAGTTAGGCCATAATATTCAATTTTAGCGTGTATTTCCGTAGATCCCCCGAAATATAGTGACAGAATAGTCAATTGTGGCCTCTTTATGGAAGGAAGTGTTTGACTTTCTGTGTGTGTGTGTGTGTGTGTGCGCGTGCGCGCCACATGTGTGTGTATATACATGTATACATGTTTATGTGTGCGTGTGTTTGTGTGTGTGTTGTGTGTTGTTGTTGTTCCTATGTTTAGCTTCTTTTCCTTCTGCGTTCATAGGCAAAATGGCCATAATGGGTGAGGCACGTCTGTGTCCAGTTTTTAGTTTTCACTGGTTTCCCCGCTGTATTCAGCCGACGCATTCCGATTTTAAAGAGGTCACAAAAGAAAATTATTTGGAAGATTATTTGGAACAAATGCAGGAGAATGGGACAATAGCTGTCGATGTTAAGAAAAATAGTACATGACATAAATAAGGAAAGGAATCATATCAGAGTCAAAGATAATGTTAGTTATAGATTAGAGGAAGTTGCTAGCACAGAACTTCCAGCAGGTAGGGGAACAAATTTACTGAAAGATCCCCTGGTATACCCAATAGGGATCTCTAGACTCATGGAAGGCGGGGTCATCCAGCTCCCCTTATGGAGGCACAAGGCACCCACACACTGCCCCACCTAAGTTTAGCATCTTGCCACTAAAGCTGATATATATATTATCAGATAAAAAATATGTTTGGGAGTGTGCATGCACGTTTGTTTGTTTGTGTGTGTGTGTGTGTGTGTGTGTGTGTGTGTGTGTGTGTGACTAAGAGAAAGAGAGAGAGAGGGAGAGGGAGAGAGAAAGAGAGAGAGATTCTGAGACTTTGAGAGAGAGAGACTCAGATAGTGTTTCTACAAAGTACAATGCAGGTGTGTGTGTGTGACTGTGTGTGTGACTGTGTGTGTGTGTGTGTGTGTGTGTGTGTGTGTGTGTGTGTGTGTGTGTGTGTGTGACTAAGAGAAAGAGAGAGAGAGGGAGAGAGAAAGAGAGAGAGATTCTGAGACTTTGAGAGAGAGAGACTCAGATAGTGTTTCTACAAAGTACAATGCAGGTGTGTGTGTGACTGACTGAGTGAGTGTGTGTGTGTATGTGTTGCGCACACGCACACACACACACACGCACACACGCACACACACACACACACACACACACACACACACACACACACACACACGCACACAAGAACAACATACAATATTTATACGGCGCTTTATCTTGATAAAAATAAAATCAAAATGCGCACACACTTTAGCATAAATTGTGACTCATCCACACAAACACACCAAACAAGATGGACAGAGAAGTAACACACACACACACACACACACACACACACACACACACACACACACACACACACACACACACACACACACAGTGACACACACACATAAATGTTTTATTCTCTCTGAGTCGATGTCTCTTGATCTCTGTCTATCAAAGTTACTATCATTCTGTATCTCTGCCTTCATAGACAAGGTCTCTCTTTCTCTCTGAGTCTCTCACTTGTACCCATGCTACATTTTCACTTTGTGTAGGAAAGAATGTGTCAATTTTGTGTATCTATAAATAATGTAACCTCCCCTATCAGATAAGGGCTTAGGCCTAAAATCTGATTAAATAATTAATATTTGTATTCTCTCACTTGTATACACGCAGACAAATTCAGACAGACAATGAGATTATGTATTATTAGGTATTAGGTACTTTATAAATTATAGTCACACTCACACTCACAGAGGCGTCTGTGAAATTCGGGTTGCTTCCACCTGGAGAGCTTGTCGCAGCCAGAGGCGCATGCACCACCCAATTTAAAAAAAAAAAATTTTGCATGCAATTTTTGTGTGACTGATGAGGAAGGAAAGGTGTGTGTGTGGGGGGAGGGGGTAAATTTTGACCAAATGACAACTTTGTCGTTGCCACTGGGTTTAAGCTTAAGTGCGTATGCTAAGTGCATGGGCACATAGGACCTCGGTTTATCATCTCATCCGAAAGACTCCACGTTCAGATCGTAAAGCCTAGTGCAAATTGAGAGGACAAATCCGAAAGATTTCACGTTCAGACTAAGGCCTAGTGCAAATTGAGAAGAAAAATCCCTTGTATCCAGGTTCGAACTTGGGTTTACTTGACACAAGGCGGACGCGCTACCACTGTGCCACTCCACAGATTGAGAGTGAGACATAAAAATAAGAGACTGACTGTACACAGATTTATATCTATAGGCATACACTGATACAGACAAAGACGCACATGTATACATCATTACATGTACACAAACACACACACACACACACACACACACACACACACACACACACACACACACACACACACACACACACCACACACACACACACACACACACACACACACACACTGTATGTACACACACACTGTACATGTTAGTTTTCTTAACAAATTTATGTAATTCCATAACAAACCTCATTTGTTGTTGTTGTTGCTTACAGTCCCAGAAAGGATCCACCGCCAGCGCACCCCCTTTCAAACCCCATCCCCAACAACGGAGGGGTGACAGCGGCACCCACAGGAGGGGGGTTCTGCGCGGGTGGTGGTGGTGGTGGTGGTGGTGGAGCTGGGGGTGGGGAGAGAGTGGACAGGATGGAGAAGTACGAGAAGATCGGGAAGATCGGCGAGGGGTCGTACGGTGTGGTGTTCAAGTGCCGCAACAAGGAGACCACGCAGCTGGTGGCCATCAAGAAGTTTGTGGAATCCGAGGACGACCCCCTTATCAAGAAGATTGCCATGAGGGAAATCCGTATGCTGAAGGTATTTAGTGATTGATTTTTTTAAATGTCTATTGTTAAAAAAAAATGATGGTGAAGAGTTAATTTTGCTACTGGTTTTTGTTAAAGTTAGATGCTATACAGTCAGTATATGACAGGGCTGAACTAGCGCTCTCTTTCAATGAAATCCTATCAACTAGGCCTGAGAGATCCAGGTGCGTGCAGGGTTTGGAAATTTGAGCTATTATTTAACCCTTTCACTGCCGCAGTAGCTGCTCAAACACCACACTGATACACTGATGCACCACGATTAAGTCCCTTGGTTTTTTCTGGGTAGCTGTGACCCACGTACATATATGTTCCCAACTTCAAATTGAGGCTGCTCTTTGATATGATGTTTCGGTTTGATTTGAGTTTGGGGGCATGCTTATGGGAGTGAGACCTGGTCAAAACAAGATTTATTTCCAGCTATAAGAGTGATAACACGTGAAACCCGTGATTTTGACACATGATCTGGTGGGTCTTTAACACCCATGTTACTGAAAGGCATTTAATCAGGGTCTGTTATCTAAAGACCTTTTTTTCTTAATTTTTGGGACACAGGAATAGTTCTGATGTTATACATGCTATAAT
This sequence comes from Phymorhynchus buccinoides, assembly GCA_017654935.2. Lineage (NCBI taxonomy): Eukaryota > Metazoa > Mollusca > Gastropoda > Neogastropoda > Raphitomidae > Phymorhynchus > Phymorhynchus buccinoides. The sequence continues at coordinate 3,890 of JAGGCT020000746.1, read as the reverse complement.
ACTAATAGTATAAAGGAAAGCTCAGTGTTGCAGGCATCATCTTTTCTATTCCCAGGCAATTTTGATGGAAAATTTTATCTGAAAAATGGCTGGTGTTGAAAGGGTTAAGACTAACCTGTTTTTTGTTTGAAAATACAACCAAACTTTGTTAACTCACTCGGGATGAATGAGCCGGATTCGGCTCATGGCTCGCACAACCGTTTAGGACGAATGGCCCGGCTCCGGCTCATAAGACTTTTCAAGAGGTTTTGATTTATGGTGTGTAACCAGCTTTCCGGTGCAAAGTCATAACCTATTTTCAGTTTGCTTTGACCTTGCCTCTCTTGAAATCAACCAATCATTGCAGATTTTGCATTCAGGTTTGGTTGTAGAGGGGGGTCAAATTTCGGAATGTGAAATTTTCCTTCTTTCTATGTGTTAATAAGAGACAAACGACGAAGGTATGGAATCTGATATTTTACGATCATTTAGTGCATGGTGTTAGTAATCTTATCTGAAAATATCAGTCCATAACTTTTTTGTGGTGATGGGCTTTCGAACCTAGTCGAATGGCCCGTCCTAAACGGTTGTAAGGGGAAGCAACCGGTCAGTGCCGAGTGAGTTAATCATTCTTGAATGGTTACAGTCTTGCCATTTGTGCTGTCAGTCACTCTTATCATTCTCTAAACATACTTCGGTAAAGGTAAAGATGTGCCACCCCCCCTGCATTTCTCGGTTAATTCTATTTTTCCGTTTTTGCCTTTCTTACCATACATAAAGCTGTATTTTAGGAACATTTTTAGCTAATAACCTTTTTGGAATACTAACCCTATCCCTAACCCTAGCCCTAGCCCTAAACCTAACCCTACCCCCCACTATGTACTGCAGTACACCGCGATTTGTCACAGTTGTGGTTCGTTGCGTTTTTCCGTCTTATAGGGTGGGGGGTAGGGTTAGGTTTAGGGCTAGGGTTAGGGATAGGGTTAGTATTCCAAAAAGGTTATTACCTAAAAATGTTCCTAAAATACAGCTTTATGTATGGTAAGAAAGGCAATAACGGAAAAATAGAATTAACCGAGATAGGTAGGGGGGGTGGCACATCTTGACCTTTACCCATACTTCAAATGAAATTTGTTACTGATAGCAATTCAGCCCTGGATTTCTCAGCAGAATATTGCCTAAAACAGTAACCATTGTGCTATAGATTCAATGTGAAGAAATCTTCGTTCTAGAATCAACTTATCAAGTCACAGAAGCAGTCAAGAATATTTTTGTGAAAAAATAATGCAGAAAATGCAGTTATTTTGTTCTAAGCGCATATTTGTCTTTGATCATTAAAATTTTAATGTAGCGCATATTTGTCTTTGATCATTAAAATTTTAATGTAGCGCATATTTGTCTGATCATTAAAATTTTAATGTAGCGCATATTTGTCTTTGATCATTACAATTTTAATGTAGCGCATATTTGTCTTTGATCATTACAATTTTAATGTAGCGCATATTTGTCTTTGATCATTAAAATTTTAATGTAGCGCATATTTGTCTTTGATCATTACAATTTTAATGTAGCGCATATTTGTCTTTGATCATTACAATTTTAATGTAGCGCATATTTGTTTTTGATCATTACAATTTTAATGTAGCGCATATTTGTCTTTGATCATTAAAATTTTAATGTAGCGCATATTTGTCTTTGATCATTACAATTTTAATGTAGCGCATATTTGTCTTTGATCATTACAATTTTAATGTAGCGCATATTTGTCTTTGATCATTACAATTTTAATGTAGCGCATATTTGTCTTTGATCATTACAATTTTAATGTAGCGCATATTTGTCTTTGATCATTACAATTTTAATGTAGCGCATATTTGTCTTTGATCATTACAATTTTAATGTAGCGCATATTTGTCTTTGATCATTACAATTTTAATGTAGCGCATATTTGTCTTTGATCATTACAATTTTAATGTAGCGCATATTTGTCTTTGATCATTACAATTTTAATGTAGCGCATATTTGTCTTTGATCATTACAATTTTAATGTAGCGCATATTTGTCTTTGATCATTACAATTTTAATGTAGCGCATATTTGTCTTTGATCATTAAAATTTTAATGTAGCGCATATTTGTCTTTGATCATTACAATTTTAATGTAGCGCATATTTGTCTTTGATCATTACAATTTTAATGTAGCGCATATTTGTCTTTGATCATTAAAATTTTAATGTAGCGCATATTTGTCTTTGATCATTACAATTTTAATGTAGCGCATATTTGTCTTTGATCATTAAAATTTTAATGTAGCGCATATTTGTCTTTGATCATTACAATTTTAATGTAGCGCATATTTGTCTTTGATCATTAAAATTTTAATGTAGCGCATATTTGTCTTTGATCATTACAATTTTAATGTAGCGCATATTTGTCTTTGATCATTAAAATTTTAATGTAGCGCATATTTGTCTTTGATCATTAAAATTTTAATGTAGCGCATATTTGTCTTTGATCATTAAAATTTTAATGTAGCGCATATTTGTCTTTGATCATTAAAATTTTAATGTAGCGCATATTTGTCTTTGATCATTAAAATTTTAATGTAGCGCATATTTGTCTTTGATCATTACAATTTTAATGTAGCGCATATTTGTCTTTGATCATTACAATTTTAATGTAGCGCATATTTGTCTTTGATCATTACAATTTTAATGTAGCGCATATTTGTCTTTGATCATTAAAATTTTAATGTAGCGCATATTTGTCTTTGATCATTACAATTTTAATGTAGCGCATATTTGTCTTTGATCATTAAAATTTTAATGTAGCGCATATTTGTCTTTGATCATTACAATTTTAATGTAGCGCATATTTGTCTTTGATCATTAAAATTTTAATGTAGCGCATATTTGTCTTTGATCATTAAAATTTTAATGTAGCGCATATTTGTCTTTGATCATTACAATTTTAATGTAGCGCATATTTGTCTTTGATCATTACAATTTTAATGTAGCGCATATTTGTCTTTGATCATTACAATTTTAATGTAGCGCATATTTGTCTTTGATCATTACAATTTTAATGTAGCGCATATTTGTCTTTGATCATTAAAATTTTAATGTAGCGCATATTTGTCTTTGATCATTACAATTTTAATGTAGCGCATATTTGTCTTTGATCATTACAATTTTAATGTAGCGCATATTTGTCTTTGATCATTACAATTTTAATGTAGCGCATATTTGTCTTTGATCATTACAATTTTAATGTAGCGCATATTTGTCTTTGATCATTACAATTTTAATGTAGCGCATATTTGTCTTTGATCATTACAATTTTAATGTAGCGCATATTTGTCTTTGATCATTACAATTTTAATGTAGCGCATATTTGTTTTTGATCATTACAATTTTAATGTAGCGCATATTTGTCTTTGATCATTACAATTTTAATGTAGCGCATATTTGTCTTTGATCATTACAATTTTAATGTAGCGCATATTTGTCTTTGATCATTACAATTTTAATGTAGCGCATATTTGTTTTTGATCATTACAATTTTAATGTAGCGCATATTTGTCTTTGATCATTAAACACTTTAATGTCTACAAAAGCAAAAATGCAAAAAATAAAAAAAAAGTAAATGCAAAAGAACATTTTATTTTGCATGTGTTTTTAGTTTAAGAGAAAAATTTTGATATATATCTGAAAACTCCCCTTGGGGATACTGGGAGGTCTTTCACAGTTTCAGTACAGATATTTCTCCAACCTTCTGGAAGTTCTATGCTACTGCTAGCAGCTTCCTCTAATCTTATCACTATGTTTGACTCTGCCTTTTTCCTTTGCTTTCTGTCCTCTACTTTCTTTCAGCCTTACTGGCCCATTCTCCTGACTTTTTCCCCCAAAACAAT
>JAGGCT020000745.1:32500-75000 GCA_017654935.2 Phymorhynchus buccinoides | reverse complement strand
AATATTGGTTCTTTTGCACTTAATTCAAATGTCTAACTTTTTGTGTGTGAAGTGTACCTAAAAACAATTTCCAAATAATAATTATGTGTGAATGAAATTTTGTTGTACAAATTTTTATGCAAAATATAATTTGCTCTTGTTGGCTTAATTCAATTGTAATAATGGTATCTGTGAGCTTCTGTTACGGTCTAATGTGAGTTGATCGTCAACAGAATTTGGGAAACCGCTTTATATTACTTGCGTTGAATTTATTTTATCTGTTAGCGAATAAAAAATATGCAAGCATTGAGCATATTCTAAGTTTATATAAAACTAGTATACAAGTGTAACTCTTTAAACAAACAAACAAAGATTGAAAATATCCCGAGCACAAGCAAGTGTCGAGAATATCTGGATTAATAAGCAATTTCAATATCTTTTCAACTTGGTGTGGTTAAAGTCCAATGGTGCACTCTTCAAACTTTAATATGTTTTCCTCTTCTTACCTCTAGCCAGAAAACAACTGCAGTCTAGCCAGAAACAACTGCAGTCTAGCCAGAAAACAACTGCAGTCTAGCCAGAAAACAACTGCAGTCTAGCCAGAAACAACTGCAGTCTAGCCAGAAAACAACTGCAGTCTAGCCAGAAACAACTGCAGTCTAGCCAGAAATAACTGCATAATTTGTGTCATCATAGGTGCTATTCTTTGAGTTGTCTGTCTTCAAAAATGTTTATTACGTCTAACCAGATCCATTTTTGTACCATTTTCATTCCTTATTTCTGTCTGATTTTAGATTCACAAAATAATGTAGTAAATTGTGATGCGAGTTGATTACATGTTTCAGTCACAAGCTATAATGTACCAAAACTTGAAGAAAGAAAAAAAAAAGCATCACACCAGTAACTGTGGTTTTTCCTGCTGCTTTTTAAACTTTGTTGTTGTTTTTGTAGCCATTTTACTTGGAATACAGTAATATTATGAGCACTAGCTCAAAAAGATCTGGAACTACAAATAATTAATAAAAGATAAGCATTTAGAAAATATAATTTGTGTTTCTTACATTCACACAACTATTTTTTTGCAATAAATCAGTAAATTAAAAGTGTAATTTTAATAAACATGTATGAAATGTGCCTGTGTGTGTGTGTGTGTGTGTGTGTGTGTGTGTGTGTGTGTGTGTGTGTGTGTGTTTGCAAACATGCATTCCATTGAGTTCTCACAAAGACCAAACCAACACGAAACAAAACCAAAACAGTTTCAAGAGGTTTTCAAGAAATAATTTACTTTGCTGAATGTCTGAATATTACAAAGTCAAGCCTCAAAAATTCTCAATAACGATAAAACCTTTCAAAAGCTATAATACAATCCTCTAAAGTGCATTGGATTCAGCATTACTCAATAGAGTAGATTTCCAAATCGTATAAGTAATCACAGCATAGGGTATGTTTTCTCACAAAACGTCCATACAAAACCGCAAATGACAAATCACAGTGGCCACAAAATGTATCACAATATATATATTAAGCCTATCAGCAGTTATAAAACAAAGTTTTAAACAAACTTTATATACAAACATTGTTACTTTAAAAGTAGTTAACTATTTATAAGAAAGAGCTGTTCAAAAGTGCTTACCAAACATTGTGTATAAAGATATATCACCGACCCATTTAATGTGTGAATCACCTTGCGCTTTTCACGACAGATGAGTGATGGCAGAATTCAGGTTTCCATGTTTGATTCTTTGCTATTCTTTATCATTTAATTGTAACCCTCCAGCTCACACTGAATGGTTTATATGCATCACATCACTTATGCAATGACTAACAATAAATGAAGGACTATGACAATGGCTGCCTACTGCTGTTATGATTCGATAGTATGCTCTATATGCTTTGTTATGGCTAAAAAGGACTGAACAATTGCCCAGTCCTGACTTGTTACATCACGACTTAACAGTACATGTAGCAATGTCTACTATATACATTCACATATAAATTCAAACCCACACTCACCAACTCACTCACCCATTCACACGTACACACACACACACACACACACACACACACACACACACACACACACACACACACACACACACACACACACACATGCGCATATAAGCAATTTTAAAAAAAGCACTCCTATGTACAGATGGTCCCCCTACACATTCACACACAGAAACAAAATACTGGTACTGGACACCATGTAAATGCATCAGATACAGAGATCAGGCTCGTGTTTTGATCACTGCCAGTTTGGAAATAAAAATAATATCACATGATACTTGGGTAAAGAAAAAAACAAAAACCCTTTATCAATTAACCAGCAGTTCGGCTATTTCTTTTGTTAACATAAATGTCAGCAGTTTCTTAAGAGGCAAAAATGATCAAAGATTTATCAGCAGTTTGATCACATCATGATGCTCATATCCCCACCATCAACAAAAAGCCCAGTAGCAGTATAATAAAATCAAGTAAGCGTTATAAAATACACTTTTTTGTTTACAAAAAAAGGTTGCAGACATAAAATAAAATGTATACAAATATCTCATAAAATAGAATCCTGCCTACCTTATCTATAGAATATGAACCAAATAACCATTTTGAAAATATAGATAAATCAAGTCTATACAACATGTTCAACAACCTTTCTTTGAAAACGCCACAACAAGAAAAGTATTTGGGGTCACAATGTGCTCAAATTTAGTTTGCAACATCATGTTCTTTGGTCCGTTTTCAGAAAATCAAACCATCTTAACATCAGACACTCTCATTAACAAGGAATGGCACATATTTTTTTCTTATTTTACTGATGATTAACCCTTATGTAAACATAGTTATGAAGAATTGCAAACACACTACAGTACATTTAAAGGTTAACACAAAACTGATTTTGATTTTACAGTTCTTTTACTTTCCTTTGGTCTCTGGGAACCACACTTTACACGAATTTGGAAATCAAATATGCTTTTTTGTCTCTCTTTGATTAGTTATCTACCAATAATATCATAAAGCACAAATAAAGTTTGGAGCATACAAGTCCTGCCTGAAGCTATGGATTAAACTTTCTTGACAAACAAATTTATAAATTCAATGCAAGCACATATTGTTGCATATAAAAGGATCATAACATGCAGAGTTTTTAACAGGAGTATCGGACTTGACAGCTATGCAGTAATTGTGGAATCAGTCAGAGCTACAGGTTGAATAAACCTAAAAAATAAAAAACCCCAGAATGAACCATAACAGATTCTACTTTAAACCTTCACAGCCATGTTAACTTCACAAACAGAAGTGGGAAAATCATTTCAGTGTAAAATCAACTGAACATATGGAGAGAAAGACTGACAGACGCAACCATGCTGCACATATAATCATATTCCCCCCCGTGAAAAGCCAAGTGTGCTGTGGTGTGTGAGTTAGTGGTGCTGTGATCTAATCTAGCAGTACTAGGCAAAGTAAGGTGGGTGGGGAGTGGGGAGTAGCATGGAGGAGGATGGTGGGAGTGGAGGAGGGATTGAGGACTGGGGAAGGGAGGGGGGTGCTATGTTGTCTGACAACACAAACATTGTTGGCGAACATTTGCAATTGTCAGACAGCGTTTATACCATGTACCGGTATATCGCTGCAATCTGCCCTGATGAAGCCAATTATGCCGACAGCTTGTGATGCAGTATTTATGTTAAACGCAAAACAAACAAAAAAACAACAAAATCAGATGGCATTCTTATGTGGTAGTGCATAGGATAGAATAGTGGTAAAACAACGGTACTATACTATTCAGCAATTTCAAAAGTGAATCGGAGAAGCAGCACTGATGTAGATTAACAACATTTGAAGAAAGTGATTCAGGGTTCATATAGCAGTGTAAAGAGAGAGGAGCATCAAAATCAGTGACGGTGATAAATGCCAAGGTGGAAGATAGCAACACACACACATATAATGAGAAAGAAAGAGAGAGAGACAGTCACAGAGAGAGAGAGTAGAAAGAGAGAAACAACAGACTAAATTTGGGGAAGATGTGCTACATGCAGCCCATGCCAAACAGGGGGAAACAATAGTATATTTGTACGTATTGAAGCAATTTCCACATGTGCAGGATAGCGGTACACAAAAGGACATCAGTGTCAGACAAACAGGGGGAAACAATAGTATATTTGTACGTATTGAAGCAATTTCCACATGTGCAGGATAGCTGTACACAAAAGGACATCAGTGTCAGACAAACAGGAGGAAAACAATAGTATATTTGTACGTATTGAAGCAATTTCCCAATGTACAGGATAGCTGTACACAAAAGGACATCAGTGTCAGACAAACAGGGGGAAACAATAGTATATTTGTACGTATTGAAGCAATTTCCACATGTGCAGGATAGCGGTACACAAAAGGACATCAGTGTCAGACAAACAGGGGGAAACAATAGTATATTTGTACGTATTGAAGCAATTTCCACATGTGCAGGATAGCGGTACACAAAAGGACATCAGTGTCAGACAAACAGGGGGAAACAATAGTATATTTGTACGTATTGAAGCAATTTCCACATGTGCAGGATAGCGGTACACAAAAGGACATCAGTGTCAGACAAACAGGGGGAAACAATAGTATATTTGTACGTATTGAAGCAATTTCCACATGTGCAGGATAGCTGTACACAAAAGGACATCAGTGTCAGACAAACAGGAGGAAAACAATAGTATATTTGTACGTATTGAAGCAATTTCCCAATGTACAGGATAGCTGTACACAAAAGGACATCAGTGTCAGACAAACAGGGGGAAACAATAGTATATTTGTACGTATTGAAGCAATTTCCCAATGTACAGGATAGCTGTACACAAAAGCCTATCAGTGTCAGACCAACAGTTGTCTGCCCAAACTGTCTATCTGCCCATTGCTTTATTCCTTTTGATATAAATCTTTGTGGCAAACAAGCCTCAAAATATCATGTTGGGAATAAAGCCCTCTGTTGCATTAAAATGACACATTAAATGTCATATCAGCCATTTGTCACATACAGCCAGATGGCACACTGCTTATGATGCTTTTTTCTTCCTGAAAACTGAAAGGATGTATAATTATAGAATTGTTCCTAACAATTTTTACAATAAATACTATTGTTTTTTGGATGCTATGCATTGTACAGTATCATCTTTAAAACAAAACATCAGCATAAAGCCGTTTTCTTAAATGAAAGAAAGATTCTGCCTCGACTTAAAGTGCATTAAACATTTCACTCATATTGTTCAGACTGTATTCAGCACACATATTAAGCAATTTGCATTCACTTCCGCTCACTGACACTTAGGTCATAGTTTAAAAGCAACAAAAATTCCAATTTTGACATCAACAATAAGAATAAAAAATAAAAATTAACATTTTGAAGAAAAAAAACTGAGGTCAGAGGGTTAAAAAAAAAAACCACTATCAGGAGACATGATCCGATTTGTATTTAACTGGCGGGACAAAACTTTGGTGAGAAAATGGAGATGTTGATTTTTTATTCACAAAGATACATGAAGTACCTACAAGTAAAATGAGGTACTTTACTAACATTGCACAACTATTGACAAAAGAAAATAAATGCTGTTGAAATTTGATGGCTAAGACACAAATGAGACAGATGGCAAACAAGACATTACATTATCATTTCAAGGGAGCCTGGGCTCATGTAGCCAGGTGTAAGAGTTTCTAACATTTGATGTTTTTGACAAACAATTTTCATAGCAGCAGAAGTACTAACATGTTGCAACTATGTGTGCTGATTGAATGTGAGCAAATTCAAGCAATAAATAGGCTTGACAGAAGAAATACATGCATATATATGCGGCATAAAGGGAGAATGTATGAGAAGATAGCATTTAAACCCAGGATCATAAGCAATTGTAGCAAATCAACCTTTTTCAGTTCATAGGTGGAAGAGGGGGGGGGGAGATAAATAGTTCAATATTCAAGAATATCATATTGAGAAATTCACTGCAAGAAGCATAAAATACCATTAATTCTGTTTAATGATAAACATTAAAATATAAAAAGTATTAGGAAAATGTTTGAAAGACAGGAAAGAAAGGATTTTTGTTTTAAAAAACACAATAGATATGATTTAAAACAGAGATGTAGGAAGGGCAAAAAGTAAATTCTCAAGATGAATCACTGATAAAAACGGAAAAAGGAGAGAAATATAATGCATATGTAAAGCAACTTACCAGAAATTGGAATGGACAAGACATAACACAGGTATATTTTTATCAATCTGTATAATGTACACTCTACAAGCTTTATAAAATAAATAGTATTGCACACATTAACATTTAACAAAACAGTTTAGAAATCAACATATATATTTTGACCAAAGAACACAATACCGTTGAGCAAAAGATGTGTTATTTCTTTTCCTTTCACTCTCGCAAACGCACTTCTTGTACTTTTTAATAACATAAAATATATATAAAAAGCAACTAAAATGTTGTCTAACATTCTAAAGCAAAAACATGTGTGCATGTTTGATTTTTTCGTTTTTTGTGGGTTTTTTTTTGGGGGGGGTAGGGAGAGAGAAGCCAGAGCACATTTAATATGCCCTGTAGAGAAAATATTTCTTTGCATTTTGGTTATATCGTATTTGTCTCAGCAGACATATTGCAATACCTACCGTCCATTTAAGAATTCTCAGACCTGCCTACCCATACGATTTTTCCGTATTTTGTACACGATTTTGAGCCCCAGTACTGCAGTACGGTAAATGGAAAATTAATACGGCAACAATTTGAACTTAAGGTCTTCTTAAAACGGTCAAAATCAAGTGTTTTTCGTCATTTCCGCATGTTCTGCAATGTTCCGTTTTTGGGTCTCCTTGCAAATTTGGAATTTTGAGAAAAAGTACGGAATTTTATTTCGTGAAGTACCTAAAAAAGAAATTGGGGGTAGGCAGGTCTGAATTCTATATTAAAATTTTTAACTCCTATAACCCACCATTGTTTTAAAATCACTTGCAATGAAATCGAGGGTTGAGTAATGACTTTTGGATGTATGGGGGATTGACAGAATCTTTCTGTGATGATTCCATACATTTAAACAGCCTGTCTTCAGAGATCATGATTGGAAATAAAATATAACAACAAAATAATAGCTCTAGAAGAAGATGAAATGAAAACTTCAGCAAATGTTGTCATACCCTGGATACTCCAGGGATCATCCCAACAGCCGAAGCACTTGAACACTATGGTACAAATACACCAGCTATGGATGAGAATATTATGTGTATGACCGTTTTTGATTACCCTGAAATGTGGGCAGCCACACTCCGACTTTGGAGGATTTTGGACTGATGATATTATGCTGGGAGCTTGCCATGGCTAAAGACAATCCCCGCATAATTATGCAGAACATAACATTTTGTTGTACCCTTGGTGTTATAACTTATGTCAATAGGTCTGATACAGCCTTATGCCAAGGCGCTTCAGCAAATAATTACTGTCTACAAAACCAAATCTGTAACGAACAAAAAGTTTGTACATTTTGATTTTCAGTTGCTATGATTAAAAAAAATGGTGGAGTTAACAGAATGGGAGAAAAAAATCAAGGGCACAGAAACAAAAAAAAGGTACAGGATAATCAGGAATAAATGCAACATTTAACTTCATTTCTAAAGAAGACATACTGTGGATGATGTAACCGTCACATATACACCTAAACGTTTCTGCTTGACATTACCAACTAGAACGTTGAATAGGTCAACCTCCCATCCTTTCTGTCCACACAAGCTAAACGACATCACAGAGCACAACCTGCACGAGGATATGTACAACCCACAGAGGCTGCAGGCACTGCGGCGCTATCTTGAGGGCCCCCTGGGGATGAGGGACAGAGGGGGCTGCACGTGAGTGTTGGTGTCCCACAACATGTTCTTGCTGATCTTTCTCAGCCCCGACGTGTTGCCTGCCGACATGGACAACGACAGGGTCAACCTCGGTGGCAGGTCTCTCTTCCTGCCCCCCGCAGCGGCGTAACGTCGCAGCTTTGGCAGATGATTGGACGGGGGAGAGGGCTGCGAATAGTACGACTGCGCTCGAATATTGGGCTCGGAATAACGAAGCAGGATCTTCTCGCCGGTGGAGAGCGGCGGGGACAGAACGCCCTGAATGGGGAGCCCCACCACGGGTCCTGCCGGGTACACATGCCCCGCGCATGAGGGAGAGACGTGCGGGGACTGGCGAGGAGATGGGTGTGGGGACGGGCGTGGCGAGGGGCGGGGGGACGGCCTGTGAGGGCCCAAGAAGCTGTGGCTGGAACGCGGTCGGAGCGTGGTGGGGCGGGCAGGGAGGGCTCCGGTCATGGGCTCGGGAGGGGGCTCATACTTGGCGGCCACAACCAGGGAGTCCTGCTGGCAGCGACAGCTGGGGTTGCTGACCTCCAACCGCAGGTTCATGCCCGAGCCGCACTCGCTGCAAGTGCGCCTCCAGGCGTTCTCTGTCAGTGCACTCACACGACCTGTACAGGGAGCAGACAGGCGGAAACGTGCTATTAGTAACAAAGCAAACCCGTTGGCAAAGCAGGGTGGAGGGTTAGATCTCACGCTCTTCACACAACACGCACTGCTCTCATGAAAAGGTAAAACATACATCAACTTCTTAATTCAGCCTGAACTGAAAGCAGGCAATTCCATTTGTTAATAAACAAATCAAAAACTCAAAATGAATAAAAACCAGTCAGTCACCTGACACACCTCAACATCTAAAACTGTGCTAAATACAAGAAGTCAAGAATGAACCCAGGAAGTTCATGGCATGTATCATATGGTAGCAGATTTTAAATTGACAATATGGGCAATTCTATTAGGTTTATCTCAATAACGTTTATATAGCATTAGTTAGCGATCTTGATCTTATCCACAAGTCACAAATAGCAGAGTGACATTCTTCTTCAGTGCACTCTCCACAACAAACAGTAATTGAGAGCAAGGACATTGTTCATTCTATGGACAGGACTGAACACAGAACAGTACTTGACTCTCTCTCGCTTTCTTTCTTGCTTTCTTTCTCTTTCTCACCCACTCTCTCTCTCTCTCTCTTTCACTCCTCCACTTCTCATTTCTTTTCACTGTAAATAATGTTGAGATATGAAATATGCAAGTCAAAGTACATGTCACTGATGCAAGAAAGCGTTGGATTCAACAGTTCGGTTCTGTCTAGTTTGACACACACACACACACACACGCACACACACACACACACACACACACACGCACGCACACGCACACGCACACGCACACGCACACGCACACACTTCTTAGCTTAGCTTCTAACAACGCACAACAGCAAACTTTAATAAGCAAAAATGTATCACATTAAACCTGACTAACACTAGAGCAGTTTACAGGTGTCACCCTGCATAATTAAATTCAGTGCATGTGTCCAAATAACGTCGGTGCATATTATATGATACCTATCTACATACATGTACACATGACTGACTAGAACAAAAATATCATGTCTTCAGTGTGTTTCAATTAAAAAATTAAGAAGAAAAAGTGCATCGAAGATTTGTGTAAACCTGCATTCCCTGTGTGTAAAAAAAGAAATGAGGGCGTTTATATGTTATACCAAATAATATGTTGCTTTAGTGCACATACACAGTACATCTGGATTTTCTGTGCAGAAATAATCAAGAAGTAAAACAAAGAAGAAAAAAATATATACAGATACGGGGAAATACAGACAAGTCCGTATATTTGTTCCTTCTTTCTTTCATTTATTGATTATTTCCGCATGGAATTTCCAGATATACTGTGCACACGCCCTCTGAGTTTAACCCGTTAATACAACAAAGTGGTACAAGGCATACACAACTGAGAAGAATACAGGATATACACTTTGCACATGTGGAATACATCTAGATGATCTACCCTGACAAAGAAGATTAAACAGCCAGGTACAAACAATGAACAAAACCCATCTGCTATGAACTAAAAAGTGAAGGAGGGAGAGAGGACAGCTGGCAGACAACTAAGACATGAATGTCCACACATAGTTGAACTGTTACGCAATCCATTTTCCTTTGCTTGATGCCTATTAAAAAGACAATGCAACGCAAACAAAAGAATTTCTGAGAATACGATTTTCTCAAATTTAACGAACTAAAACGTCTCAAATTCAAAACCTTTCAGTCACGTTCTTCCTTACAACTCATTTTGCAGTCTTATATGACTGTTCTGGGTGTTTCTGTTTTAAGTTTAAGACAATGCTTCCTTCCACTTCATTTTACTTGAAATTATGCACCTATACACTGGTACTTTTGCTTCAAATTATTCAAGTGTGTGTGTGTGTGTGTGTGTGTGTGTGTGTGTGTGTGTGTGTGTGTGTGTGTGTGTGTGTGTTGTGTTGTGTTGTGTTGTGTGTGTGTGTGTGTGTGTGTGTGTGTGTGTGTGTGTGTGTGTGTGTGTGTGTGTGTGTGTGTGTGTGTGTGTGTGTGTGTGTGTGTGTGTGTGTGTGTGTGGTGTGTGTGTGTGTGTGTGTGTGTGTGTGTGTGTGTGTGTGTGTGTGTGTGTGTGTGTGTGTATGCGTGTCCATGTGCGTGCGTGTGTGCGCATGTGTGTGTGTACAAATGTCCTTTCTACTTTTTTCTTTATCTTTGCCGAACTATCAAAAGGAGATTCAGTGAAAGTCGCTTAAGTCAAAATGAAGGGACTGAAATTTTTCAATATTTTGTGTTAAGAAGACATTAAAATTATTCTTAGCATGAAGATTGTTAAACTGGGACCAACAACTTATTGTGAGTTATCCAGTGTTTTTGAGTTATCAGGATTCCACTGTACCAGTAATCAGAAAGGCAGTACAAACAAATGTACTAGGTATCAAACAAAACAAATTAGAAAAAGAGATAATGCACATATAATCACAGTCACTTCATTTACACAACAATAAACTGATTTTACATAATTGTAGATAAACCCACCTGTTTCACATCAAAAGCATTGCAGGTGGTATAATACGCTTCCCCATATTAGTTTGAATGACCAAAAAAAGAAGCAATGATTTCAGACAACGTTATTATCAAAAGTAACTTCTTTTTAAAAAAAAGAAAAACATGAACAAAGCAAAATTCAAACCCCTCCTACTGGTTAGTAATAAAGAAAATGCAAGTTAGTGGATATAATTCCCCAATGAATTATGCAGAAGCAGGGGTCCATAAATGAAAAATTTAACTTCAACGCAATGTGAATCATAGGCATAATAAGTTGAAAGCGTCAATGCATTTCGAACAAACGTTAGTTTTCTTCTTCTTCTGCGTTCCCAGCCCATATGGCCATAATGGGTAAGGTACATATGCGTCTGGTTTTCAGTTTTCACTGGTCTCCCCGCTGCGTACAGCCGACACATTCCGATTTCGGAGGAGCTCAAAGGAGAAAAATTATTTGGAAGATGTTTTTTGAAAAAAGGCAGGAGAATGGGCCAATAAGTCAGAAAGATAGTAGATGATAGAAAGCAAAGGGAAAAGGCAGAGTCAAAGACAGTGGCAGATTAGAGGAAGTTACAAGCACAGAACTTCCAGAAGGTGGGGGAACTATTTTTTACACAAGACTCCCTGGTATCCCCACTGTGAAAGACTCGTGGAGGGGGCGGGGTCGTCCAGCTCCCCGTATGGAGGCACAAGGCATCCACCCACTGCCCCACGTTAGTTTACAACTATAACCTTTTCAGAAAGCCCAAACCAAAGTAAAATAGAGCCCAATTCAAAAGAGCAATAAGATATTAATAAGAATCACAGCTGCCCCCGAAGAAGAATAACAGGACAATCCAAAACAATCATACCGTTGATCCACTCCAAGGGCAATACTGAAGCAACTAGAACACCAACAAATGAAAAGAAAAACAAATTGGTCAAAAATCTCGAACAGAAGCTGAGTTTAGTTCAGCTTTACATTAAGACCAGAAAACGATGTTCAGTTCCAGAAATTGGGGACATGGGTGTCCTTTGAATTAAAGGTACTAACAAAAAAAAGCATTATGATAACATTGAATATTTCAAATGAGATGTACAAACTGAATGTGTGTTTGCTTGCATGTGTACGTGTAAGTCTGAAAGAGTGTGTTTCTCTCTCTCTCTGTATGTGTGTGCACATGTGTGTGTATGTGTGAGTGTGAGTGTGTGTGTGTGTGTGTGTGTGTGTGTGTGTGTGTGTGTGCGTGTGCGTGTGCGTGTGCGTGCGTGTGTCTCTCTGTTTCTGTGTGTGAAATCATTTCAGTATGGGTGTTTTTCTTTCATTTATACTTAAAAATTAATAGACACACATACTACCTACCTATCTACAGCCCCCCCCCCCCCCCCCCCCCCCCCCAATACACACACACACATATATATACAGTGATACACACACACACTGATATATGACCCATCCACAATCTGTGTACACATACAATACACATGCAGACTGTTATATCCAACTATCGAATTAACACCAACCCTACTGTATACTCAACTGAAACGAATGGTGCAATCAAAATACAAACGATATTTGATAGACTATATGTGTACAATTCCACAATAAACCTTGCCAACAAAAGCATTATACAAATCTTACATTTGAATCCACGTGCAGTCGTAGCCAATACAGACACCAAAGCCTCCATTGAGAACAATGACGTGGACTTCCCATGTATGAAGCATCAGTAAAGAGAATCAAGGGGGGTTCAACGCAGTAACAAAGATTGTGCAGATTAGAAAGGCATTTGCATTGTGGAAGGAAACCTCTCCCCAACAGAAAAAAACCCAGAACAACTCAAAACACATTAACCATACTTCAGAGAATGGGCACTGGCAGGGAAAACCCCACTCAAAATTGAACAAATTAAAAAGATGCAGGATACCGTACTCTCCCAGCAATAACACAAACCAACTTCAGCCACAATCAATGTTACAGCTCGTAACAACCATGCATTGTTGGTTTAATCCCTCCACCATAGTTCTACAGCTGTTATCCTTCTTTCGACCTTTTCCCCATGAAAAATAGCTTCCTTACTTCTGGTTAGAAACTGGCATCATAAGTTCTTGCACCGATCTGCAAACTAGCTAATGAGAGAGGACCCTCGCACCAAGGATGTTAATGTCATTCACCAAAACCACCCAACAGAAAAGAATTCAAAATTTCCATTGAAATATATCCTAATATCAAAGTCATCTGTACCATGAAAAAAAAAACCTTTGTTAAATTCACTTCAAGCCAATTATGCTTCACAAACTGATATACAACGATATATATGGGAGAAAATCAACAAGACCAAAAGTTGTACAGCACTCCAAAAGCACAGGAATACCAAAGAAAAGACCAGAAACAGGCAGGGACAGATTATAAAAAAAAAGGGGGGGGGGCAAAATGTTACAGAATGACTAATAAACAAAAAGCGGCAGCAACAGCAGGGTCAGAAAAGCAAGGCAACCTAACCCACCAATCGGCCCGTGATCTCCACACTTTGAGAGAGTGGGACCCACTGGCGACTGGGACTACAAGCAAGACTGGGCGAGGTCACAGCCACTTTGGGCGGCCGTGGGGGCGGCGGGGAAGAGGAGGAAGGTGGAGGGTGCGGGTCGTGAATGCGCCGACTGTGCATCAGCAAAGAGTCCACTACCTGCGGCTGCCGCTGCGGGGACTTCTCATGGCTGGGGTCCAGCGACGGGTTAAGCACATGAACCTTAACGGGCGGCAGTCTGCGCATGGCCTGGGCCATGTAAGGCGAAAGTTTAGGGGGAGGCACCCTCAGAGAGCGGGCCGCCCCGCCGAAATGGGCGGGCTTCTGTCTGCGCTTTCCTTCAGGGGGAGGCAAAAACACAATGCATTTTTTTTTAGGCATCAAGATCCCATAGATCCACACATTCCCTTGTAGATTCTAATTTAATTTTACTTCCTTTTCTATTACTTCTATCGTCCCTGCTTTCTAATCTGCTGGGCCTATTTCTTTCTTCTTACTATTCCCCAAAGTGCAGCAGAATCTTCAAACTGACGAAGTTGGCTGCCTGAGGCGAAGAAGAAGAAGAAGAAGAAGAGGCAACAAGAACAAAAATATATTTCTGACGTTTTGCATTCTTTAGAGAAACTACAGACATAATGAACCTATGACAACAGTGGAGGTAATACAATTCTAAACACAGCAAGAAATGCTCAGAACTTAAGGTCTACACGTTTCACTCCATAACCTTCCTATCTAAGTTCTGAAATGCATTCAATGTCTTAGTGCCGGTTGTCATTGTTGCTTTCTCATACATTACACTGTTTAGTGAAAATAAATAAGTGTGGCTTTGCCGGAAAAGAAAGAAATAGAAACAATCAAACCCAATTTAAAAAAATCTACATTAAAGCTTAAACAGATGTTATTCTGTTGAAATAAACTTGAAATAATGGGGACACAATATATTTATTTCGCTGACATTCTCAAACTTTCGGATATTTGGGGCAAAAGTTTCATGTTCAGGGAATTTGAGCAGGTAAGGATAAACCAAAGGTCTCCTACTTAAACAAAACTGTTGATCATAGCAAGAACCATTTGATTCGGTTGTCTCTTGTGCAGCTGGGTACCTGTCATTGCTGATGCATCTTCTTGTATCTGAAGATATTTGAGAGAACATAAAAACACAGGACTGTGTAACAGAGTGTTATTATTGTGAGTTGTTATATGTGCAGTTGATGAGACATCAGAAAGGAAAGAAAAAACACGGTGCATGCATATTTCAGGCTTGGTGCAAACGGTGCGCTCAGTGCAAGTGACCCCCATTCCTCCCATTTCTTTTCCAACAGCATAGAAGTGCAGAAACTCTCTTTGCAGAACAAAAAAGGGGCCATCATAATTAACATGTATTGTTTTCGCCCACGCTGAATTAAAGAGAGCATTGAACACTTAATCTGGTTTTGTGAACATTCTATACTTTTTTGGAGACAACTCGAAAATCTTTTGAAAGACAAATGTGAACATGTTGTGGCACTTAGATTTTCACTACCATTAGTACTATTTGGATATATTGAACAATTTAAGTCCGATGCAGTTTTTGATCTGATTCTGATACTTGCCAAGTTTTTTTATCTATCAATGCAAATATGGACAAAAGCTACCAAATCTATGCAGTTTTCTGTATTACTTAAAGACAAGATATCAAATTGAAACATTTATTGCATACAGTATATGAATATGGAATACCAAGCGTTTTCTGAGAAGCGGCGGTTATATCTGCCATTAATGGATTTATAATTAATATTATAAAAAACCCACTGCTTTTTTGTTCCTGTTTCTGTGGGGAAAGCTTTGGGAATATAAAATGCTTTTCTCTGTGACAAACATATATGTCCTCTGCCTTAATTATTTGTTTACTGAGGTTATTCTTTCATTAATAATTACATTTATTCATTTCATATACTGTTTCTTAATATTCCTTTGTTAAAGCAACATTCTATTCCTTTGTTGAGGAATATAAAGATATACAATGTGTACATTGTCTATTGATATGTTGCTGACTTATTACCATGTCTCACTCTTTTTTGTTGTTGTGTGAATTATGCTATGTTCCTTTGGAGAAAAAAAAATTGAACAGAAAAAAAAAAATTAATTGTTTTCGCATGCACTTTTTTTTGCAGTAACCTACACATAGACTTCAATATAGAACTATAGGAAAGATAACAGTACCTGTACTTCTTTTTGTTTCTTTTTTTAAAAATAGAGCGAGAAAATATGCATGCAGGAAAATGTCTGATCCAAACTTTAACCATAATAGGACGCAACCATTCAGAACTGTATACCTATATCTCCTTTCAATCATAAGAAAAACGCATGATGTGAGCAACTGTAACGTTTTCAGACTCTTGTTGAAAATAATTGCTGGTTATTTTGCATAGAATTTGAAGAAACGTAGATGACTGCTGGGGTTTCAGTGTTCACAAAAAATTAAAATCAAGTCAAATTTGAAACCCCAAAACAAAGATTTAATTTTTTTTTTTAAACAACATAAAACACAAGTCACGACGTTTCGGGCCCAACACGTTTTTCAAGTAACTGCATGCATCTTTTAGGCATTTTAAGAGTTACTTGAAAAACGTGTTGGGCCTGAAATGTCGTGACTGTGTTTCTGTGGGTTATTTTAATTATTAAATCTTTGGGGTTTTTGTTTCCAATTTGACTTTGTTTTTATATTTACCATAGTCCATCAGTCCAATTTGAAAGCAAACAACCGAACTGAAAATTAAACATATTTTTTCCTAATCCTAATCCCAGCTTACACACAGACACACAGAGCCGACCAGTGTCTCCTGCGAGGCGGTCCTGTGACCCATGGGCAGCTTGCGGGGGCTGGAGTGGACGGACACGTCCGACCCACTGCCCCGGGCTGAAGCCACATGGAACCGCGGGTCAGGGATGCTGGGGAAATGGACCGTGAAATTACCCCCCGTGTTTCGCTTCTTCTTCTTCTTCCTCCTCAACCCCTCCTCCTGGGCCCCCGGGTTGCCTTTGAAAAACTTGCGCACTTTCTTAGTCGGGGGGAAGGAGGTTTGCTTGTAGTGGTCATGATTACCTTTGGGGGGCTTGAACAGCTTGAGGTCCGCGTTCTCCACGTTGCTGACCACCAGGGAGCGGGTCAGGGGTGACGCGTTGTTGTTGCTGGGCGGCGGGGGTTGGGGCACCGTGTAGTTCTGCGACACGGACGTGCGTGACACTATGCGCTTGTTGCCCACGGCCTCCAGCAGGGAGCTGGTGTGCGTGTACACTATCCTGGAGGGAGGCATGGTCTGTGTGACGGGCACCTTCAGTTCAGAGACATTTTTACCACAGTTCACGCTCTCCGCCTTGTTCTCGGCACCGTCGGCAGCGGCCGTGATGCGGTAACGCGTGGTCACCCCCGGTCTACCCTCAATCTGCACAACCGTAGAGGAAACCTCCGACCCGCTGGTCTTCGGGGGACACGACAGACTGCTGCTGTTGTCGGGAGTGCCTCCTTCTCTCCTGTTAACCCCGGCGGAATTATTGCTGGTGGAGTTGATCCCTACAGGTCCTGACGCCGGTTTCCTATTCGCCTCGACCATCCTGTCTGCGTTGAACTGCCGCAGGATAGGTCTGGGAACAAACAGGGCGTCGGAATCAGCGGGGCGGCGGGTGATGAAGCCGGGCGGTTTGCGGATGGCCTGGCCTTCCACGCCGAGGGAGATGCCGATGTAGGGGGGCACTGTGACCAGCGGCTGCTTGTAGGCCAGCTCAAAGGCCCCGATGTCGCAGTTCTTGTCGTACTTTCTGTCCAACGTCACTGAAACACACACAGGGGTTTTATTCTACAACTAGGCTTTTAGTTGGGTTTTTGTTTTTCAAGGTGAAGTTATATAACCAGATCATGATTTTGTTCTCTCCTAAGGTCCTCCATTACATTACTGAGATTATTTCTTTAGCTCTCCTTTAGCCTATTGATTATCTCCTATTATTTTGTGTTTTCTTATAAACCTGCCTTATTTGCTTCACTCTGCTACCTTGTACATATTAGATGCATATCCAAGCCACACCAGGCATGAAAATTAAAGTAAAAAATAAAAAAGAGATTTGCTAGCCGAGAAATCCTCCCACCCAGATTTTTTGCTACCATCAGAACTTTTTTTGAGCGGCGGGGGGAACATACGCGACTAAAACTTCCGTCCAAACCCAACATCAACCTCTGCCGAAAGATACACATTTCACGAACTTAGGCTTGCCTTCAAACGCTCAAAAACACCATTTGTGGGCCACTATGTCCGCGATTTTTACTCATGACCGCAAGCGTACACTTGGACGATTACGGACTGTGCCGTTTGAGAAGAACATCGCAATCGCATTTTTGGCAGAGATAGTTTTCATTCGGCGGAGATTCCTTCAATTACGACAAATTTTCATGCCTGCACACACATCTCACAGCTATAAAAAAAAAATCCAACTGCAATCTTCAAATTGTGCCACGTACATCGAATATTTAGTTGTGCATTAGCTAAAGGCCAAAGTACTCCTTTTTCAATAAAACGTGCCTACCATAAAAACTAGCTGACAAACAATACAAATCCACTGATTTCTGATGGTGTGTCATGACACAGACACTGACCTTTGATGGTGTCATCGAGGACGTTACGACAGAGGGAGGCAGTGATGGCAGTGGAGGCCTCCATGCTGGGACTGGAGTTGATCTCGATCAGCCAGGGCTGCAGGTCCTCCGTCAGCATGAAGTCTGCACCGTACAGCTCAAATGACGACTGGAACAGTGTGTCATCATCATCATCATTGTCATCATCATCATAAGAATGAAGTATGCACTGTACAGCTCAAACGAAAACTGGAACAGTGTGTCGTCATCATCATCATAATCATCATCAGAATGAAATATTTGAAGGTGCTCAAACGACGACTGGAACAGTGTGTCATCATCATCATCATTGTCATCATCATCATAATCATCAGCATGAAGTATGCACCGTACAGCTCAAACGACGACTGGAACAGTGTGTCATCATCATCATCATTGTCATCATCATTATTATCATAAATCAGCGCTGCTGGCTTGCAAGCGGTTCACCCACTTAGTGATTTGATTCGCGTGCTTCCTTCTCTTTATTTACCCCCACCCTCTCTGCTACTATTATTACTATCGCTATCAACAATATTACTGCTTGCTTACTCACTACATGTATTACAATTATGCAATACCTATTACCAATCATTGTCATTTTTATACTAAATCTTTTACTCTCATTGTTACTATCAGAACTTATTTTAGCTCCTGCTTCCTGATATAAAAATTCACACTCCAGACTGTATACATTTTTAGTCCCCGAGCCGAAGGTTCGGGGAGCTATTGTTTTTGTCTGGTCCGTCCGTCCGTCCGGTGTCCATCCGGCGTGCCTCCGTCCGTCCGGCTATTCATCCGTTTTTCTCAAAAACTATTCAGTCTATCATCATCAAATTTGGCATACTAGTTTGCCAAGATGCAAGCTATCCACTGATGTATTTAGTTTTACATTAAGGTCAAGGTCGCGCCAGTTACGGGGTTCAAACCCCAAAACACATAATCGCTAATATCTTGCAAAGTTTTGCATGTATTTCAATGCAGTTTTTTTCACAACATTTCTTGATGAATGGTCTATAACACAGTTGTCATGAATGTTTCTGTGCGCGCGTGTGAGCATGATCGCGCGCGCTCATGCGCGCGTGTGCGCATGATCGTGCGCGCTCAAATCATGGGTCCGAACCCCAAGGCTATACATAAAAAACTATTCAGTTATGTGCTGTTTTGATGCGTTTTTATGTAGTTACGTGCTGTTTTTATGTATGTGTACAGCCGACACATTCTGATTTCGGAGTAGCTCGGCGATGCTGCGAGGGGACTTTGCAGCCGCTCGGCGTTGCACTTGTACATTTTAAATACAAATTAGGCTATGCATACAGGCATAAGCTACTGAAGATTATCCGCTCCAAAATCTGTAATTGACACCCACAGTTCTTGGAAAGATACAATGAAATAAATCACAGCTGTCTGTACTCTACATAAAGCCAATGGAAACCAAACAAACACAATGCAAGAAACTGAATGGCAGCAGATCAAAATCTACACGTTTGAGCTTGGTCCTTCTTCTTCTTCAATCGCTCAGACAGTTTCCTGTCAATTATGAGCGCAGATGCATCGTGCTGCCGTTATGCGCCTAACTAAGAAATAGTTAGGCCCAGCAAGTCCGACTTCGGCTGTAGGAAATGTTTTTGAAAGCGTTTCGTGAAAAAAGGCAGTAGAATGGACCGGTAAGGCAGAAAGATAGTAGATGACAGAAAGCAAAGGGAAAAGGCAGAGTCAAAGAGAGTGACAGATTAGAGGAAGTTACAATCACAGAACTTCCAGAAAGTGGGGGAACTATTTATACAAAAGACCCCCCGGTATCGCCACGGGGGAGGGAGCTTGGTCCAAGATCTAACAATAAAACTACACAAATGGTCATATCAAATAATTTATACCATCTTTAAAACAATATTTACTTCGGAAGTATAAAATTAGATCTCTAGATGCAATTTTGTTCATTCGGCATGCATATTTTTCAACAACCATGCAAGCAGTGAAATGTACAGAAACGGTATCTTACATTCACATGTGACCTATGCATGCACATGCATATAAACATGCACACACACACACACACACACACACACACACACACACACACACACACACACACACACACACACAGAGAAAAGAGAAACACATAGGGTCAGGGTGGAAGGAGGACAGTTTCAAACTGGCTTGGGAAACAACCAAACAAAATGTGTGCACATTCCTGTGTGTTATTCACACACACACATGCACGCATGCGCTCACGCACGCGCACACACACACATTCACACACACACACACGCATGCACACACACACACACACACTCGTGTGCAAAGCACACACACATGCAGGAATATTTAACATCAAAAGATGTCTATAAAAAGACTATACTTACATAAACCTGCAAGTCCATGTACAAAAACAACAAAGTAAGCTTGCCAAATTATTGAACAGCAAAACGTTTCACTAAAACTAACTGAGAGCCAAAGAGAGGGAGGGAGGGGGGTAAGAGAGAGAGAGAGAGAGAGAGAGAGAGAGAGAGAGAGAGAGAGGAGAGAGAGAGAGAGAGAGAGAGAGAGAGAGAGAGAGAGAGAGAGAGAGAGAGAGAGAGAGAGAGAGAGAGAGAGAGAGAGAGAGAGAGAGAGAGAGCGAGACTGAGAGAGAGAGAGAGAGAGAGAGAGAGAGAGAGAGAGAGAGAGACTGAGAGAGAGCGAGACTGAGAGAGAGAGAGAGAGAGAGAGAGAGAGAGAGAGATTGATTGATTGAATTTTATTTATAGAGGGTAATAGAGTAAGCAATAACATGCTTTTTTACATCCAGCCCTCTGGACAGAATACATTTATAAAAGTAGAAAATGAAAAACAAAAATAAACACATACAAAGTAATGTAAAGCATGCAAAAAACATCCCTATATTGTAACACATCAATAACAGAGAGAGAGAGACAGAGAGAGAGAGACAGAGAGAGAGAGAGAGAGAGAGAGAGAGAGAGAGAGAGAGAGAGAGAGAGAGAGAGAGAGAGAGAGAGAGAGAGAGAGAGAGAGAGAGAGAGAGAGAGAGATGTATTTGAAAGATCTGAGAGACACAAGAAATTCACTAAATAAATTACTTAGCAAATGTAAAGACCACAATGTACAAAGCAGTGTGACTGACTTGATGAACAATGCATAATGCACAAGGTGTAGTGTAAAGCCATCAAGTTAAATTAACCCTTTCAACGCCAGCCATATTTTAGCTAAAACTTTCCATTAAACTTACCCAGGTAGAGAAAAGATTCTGTCTGCAATATTGGGAATTCCTCTGTGGCATGCATAAAATAGGGCCTATCCTTACCTCCCAAAATGAAGAACATAAGGTCACTGGATAACAGACCCTCATTTGATGCCTTTTAATGACATGGGTGTTCAATTATTGTGGTGCCAAGAGGCGACAGTGGCGATGAAAGGGATTTATTGACTCAGCAAATAAAGAGAGCACAAAAGGTAGTAGAGCTGAGCTAAAGGTAAGAGACTAACTGAATAAGGAATTAACAAGTGTAGAGAGCACAACACATAGAACCAAGTAGCTAAGTAAATGAATGACAACTAAAGTAGAGCACAATGTATAAACCTAAAGGACTGACTAGATCAATGAATTTAGAAAGGTGTAAAGCTTGGTGACAAGCTAAATGAAGGACTTACCAAAGGTTTCTTTTCAGCGACATATATTATACATCAATAGCAAGACCCACACAATCCCTTGCAGTCTCAAATTTAGCTTTATTTTTAGTCTCAATGTTCATTTATAGTATTAGTTATGTATTGCATGCTTAGAACCAAGGACAGAATGGAAGACTAGGCCCAGCCTAAATTCTTATCCTTGTAAAATAAAGTTTCTGAAGTCTGAAGTCTTTACTTTCCTCTTCTATACATCATTACTCCTACCCTCCCGACTTTCTTTCTGTTGCTACTTATCATCTTCGTACTAACCCCTAAAGTGCAGCAGAATCTGGCTGCCTATCGGAAAAAGAAGAAGAAGAAGATGTAATGAACACAAGGAATGTGGCTGACTGAATGAATGACTTAACAAATGCGGGAAGCACAAACATATAAAGGTAAGTCAATGACGAAGCGAATGAGTGAATAAAAGCAGAGAGGTGCTCACTTTGCGGTACTCCACCAGGTCCTGGGTGCAGAGCAAGGAGCTGATGATGGCCTGCCTCATCCCAGGGTAGATGATCTGCTCCCAGGCGTTGGGCTTCTTCTTACTCCTGCATCAACACACAAGTGACACACTTCTGTCACAACTAGCTGTCAACCATTCTAGGGCTTCCTGCTGCAAAAGTCAATTTCTTCTAACAGCCTAAGGCCGGGTTCACATTAGACGCGTAAGTTCCGTACAGAAAACCCTAAATAAGTGGAAGAAAGAAGGATAAAAGTTTACGCATAATGGGGAAATTCGGACACCGGCGCAAATCTTTTCCCTTCTTTCTTCTTATTTATGGATTGAGCACAGGTTTCCGCATGGAATATCCGCTTATGTGTGCACACGGCCTAATCCTTCATGAAGGACTATGACTCTCAGACCAGACAGCCTCTCTGTCTTGCAGCTTTGAGGGGTTCTTACCCTTTTGGGATGATCCCAAAAGCTCACTGTTCTAAACTGTCTTGGCTGAGAGTGTCTTGGATAAGTATTCTCCGCTACAAACAAATTTGAGCCCTTCACAAACAAAAATAGAGTACTGACGAGTCTTTGCGTTGGTTGGGTTAGTGCCTACCCCACCTTGAAATCGTAGAGATTGTAAAGAAATCATGTCATGCTTTAAGTCATTTATTCCAATGACGTTTATTTCTTCCGGCTTCCATTTTTCAACCAAAAGAGAACAACTTTCATGGAGTTAGAAGGTAAGATTTGAATCTACTCATTTTACGTTACGGTTTCCTCAACGCACTTGGTGTGAGGTGAAAGTTGCTATGGTTACATATAAGTGTGCATAGAACTAAATGCAACGCCCGTATGTATGGTGCGCACTGACCCGTACCTGTACGCAATAACCAATTTGTCATAGTCTTCAGAAATCTGTTTGCTTTATAGAAAACAGTTTCAGTTACAAACCAGAGCGTTGATACGGTGGAAGCAGAAACATTTTAATAGACGCTGGTGATCGAAATCTTTTCCAATATCGAACTGGAGATCCATAAATTGACGTCATATTACGATAATGCCTCAAGGGGTACACAACCCCCCTTAGTACTCTAGCTGTTGCTTACTCTGCTGCTTGATTGTCAGTCAAACAAAATGATTACAATACACAGAGATATGTCTATCGACACACTTCTAGGAGTTTCAGCCACATATTCCAGAATAGCAGTTGCTTCCTCTGCTATGTGAAGGTAATAGTAAATAACAACACGCGCGCAAAAGCACACACACATCTACAATGTTATACACACCCATATATACAAATAACTACATCTACAAACACCCCTAACGTACACACCCATATAGTTGATACACATGCATTTCTCGTGCCAAATCTGTGTAACTGTGTATATGTGCGCTCATGTATGCAAATCTGTTTAACTGTGTATCGCTGATTCCGCATAATCAGTAAATGGTTGCTGATTTCATGAATTCAGGAACAAATTGCCAAATCTGTGTAGAGGCTGTTTGTTACTCCTTACTGATGTCAAAGAATCGGCAACCATTTTGAGTAATATGCCAGAAATCCCGTGAAATTGTCAATAACGCAGATTCGAACCAACACATACACACATTACATTACTTCTATCACTATCGCTCACCTGAGGTAGTCCTTGAACTGGTGGTGGGTCCACATGTTGTCCGAGGGCAGCTTGGAGGAGCGGGGCCCGTTCTTGAAGTGCTTCTGGATGGAGTAGTTGGACAGGTGGATGGACTGGTCAAAGTCATCCAGGGTGTACTGCTGGGAGCAGAACCTCAGGTAGGCGTCCTGGTAGAACCACAGGGTTAAGGGGTTCCAGTCCGTCACCAGGAACCACTGCCGGATGTCGAACTTGGTGTTGTAGACCAGCAGGGGCCGCTCTGCAGGAACACACGTTACAGGCACAGCTCCAATAGGAATTGTTCGGAAATAATTAAGGGAAGTAATTTCATGGTGTGTGGGTGTGATCTCGCCTAATTCAATCGGTCAAACAGGGGAAACAACTCTACCTTCAGGTAGATCCCCCAGTCGTCGCCTCATGTGTTTGAGGAGACACAGAGCATGTAGAACGCAATGCGTCATTCTAAATTTGATGTCATTTATATTTTTATGTCACAGTTTGCAAGTTCCATCAGTTTAATTGTAGCAACTGGCCACCCCTTATTTTTGTTTGCAGTCGCTGACTGGCATCCTGCGGTTTCAAGCTTTGACGCCATGGTTGCGGTGGTTTTGACCGAGTAAGTCGAGGTAATCAACTCTAATTTTCACAAAGTGCTCTCCCCTAGTTTTTTTCCCAAAAATCGTCTATTGGACTTTCCCCTGGGTTCATCATAACCCATAACTGACATATACATTATAATTACATCATTATGATAAACATCACTACTACAGCATTACATGTCAAAGTTGGTGTTGTAGATCAGCAGGGACCGCTCAGCGGGAATAGATGTTACATAGTCATTTACAGAAAAAGAAGAAGAATGACATTGATGAAGAGCTAAAAAAAACCTCACAAACGCATGCAGAGAGACACATACAACAGAGACATATCTCTCTATCACTTCCTATCTCTCTCACTCAATCACCCGCGCACCTGCCTGTCTACCTACACACAATGTCACACACACAAATGCATGTATGCACACACACACACACACACATTGCATTTACACAAGGGGGAAAAGTAGACTTGAAAACTGGACTTACCCATATACTTTTGCACAACATATTTCCCGTCCTTTTTGACCACCTGAGAATTGACCAACTTCAGCATGTCCTCCAGCCGATTGTAGCAAGTGATGCCTGGAAAAGACAGAAACAAATAGAAAAGGTAAAAGGAGGATAGATAGAAAAGACAACAAAAAACTCTATGTAACAGAAATAAGGTATATAGAAGTGATACTTGGAGCCCATCTGAGATTGCTAATACAGTCATATTTGTCAAGCACACACACACACACACCAGGTGTAGAGACACACATACAAGCCCACATGCAAGCACACATAAGACACATTCATAGACACAAACATAATCACCCACACACACACATACACATGTGCACATGTGTGTGTGTAAGTGTGTGTGCGTGCACACTCACACACATGCACACACACACAAACACACACACAGACCTTGACCCCTGGACTTTGCCCCAGGTTTAACAGTCCATATGTTCAGGATTCAATCCATGTCCAGCAATGGCCACACACACACACACACACGCATTCTCTCTCTCTCTCTATATATATATAAGATATATCACACACAGACCTCTTCCCCTGGACTTTGCCCCAGGTTTCACGATCCATACATTGAGGATTCCATCCATGTCTAGCAATGGACACACACACACATTCTCTCTCTCTCTCTCTCTCTCTCTCTCTCTCTCTCTCTCTCTCTCTTCTCTATCACACGCACACACACACAGACCTCTTCCCCTGGACTTTGCCCCAGGTTTCACGATCCATACATTGAGGATTCCATCCATGTCTAGCAATGGACACACACACACATTCTCTCTCTCTCTCTCTCTCTCTCTCTCTCTCTCTCTCTCTCTCTCTCTCTCTCTCTCTCTCTCTCTCTCTCTCTCTCTATCACACACACACACACAGACCTCTTCCCCTGGACTTTGCCCCAGGTTTCACAATCCATACATTGAGGATTCCATCCATGTCCAGCTGGGGCCAGTGCATGCGCAGCCTGTACAGCAGACTCTCCACAATACCCAGCGTGGTTTGAGGCACTGACATGATCACCCCGTCTTCACTGACAACAACAGTAACACAATACAGTAACACAATGCCAACTGTGTCAGCCTAGAGGAAGGTGTGTGTGTGTGTGTGTGTGTGTGTGTGTGTGTGTGTGTGTGTGTGTGTGTGTGTGTGTGTGTGTGCGTGTGTGTGTGTGTGTGCGTGTGTGTGTGTGCGTGTGTGCGTGTGTGTGTGCGCGTGTACGTGCGTGTGTGTGTGTGTGTGTGTGTGTGAGAGAGAGTATATGTGCGTGTGTGTGTGAGAGAGAGAGAGAGAATGTGTGCATGTGTGTGTGTGTGCAGTATCCATGCAAGCTTCACAAATATGCATGTATGCAAAAAATGTTCCGTTTCAAAATGTCATAAGATTTAGGCATGCTAAAATCCATTCTTGTCGTTTCAACTGGAAAAGTGAGGGATGCATGAATAACACCAGAAAAAAAAAGAAAAAGAAAACATACACAATATACGTGCATTCTAGCAGTGCCTTATGACCACAGAGTTTAGCTACTTAAATAAAACCTTTGTTAATTTCATCAATAAAAAACCCCCAAAAAAACAACAACTCTGGAAACAGCGAACCTACCAGTTCTAGCCTTACTAAGGAGTGTGAAGAACATAAGAGATGGAGAAAGAATGCAAAATACAAAACACAGGCTAAACATTTACTTACTGCACAAGCTGATAATACCATGAGATCAGATCATCCCACTGTCCATCTGTCAGTTCATCCTGCAATTACACAATGTGTAGAGTTCATATGAGAGCTTATTCATTAACTCTCTCTCTCTCTCTCTCTCTCTCTCTCTCTCTCTCTCTCTCTCTCTCTCTCTCTCTCTCTCTCTCTCTCCCTCTCTTGCATACATATGCAGACACACACATGCAGACCTGTTTACCCTTATTTTGCAAATTTGTAATTTCTGAAACAAAAAATAGTAATTTTGAAAACAAAACTGTAATCCAACGCGCGGACGATTCTTTTTCTTCACACTAATGTCCTTCGAGCAGTAGACACAGAACACATGCTCGTCACCTAGCGCCGTACGTCATATTCCTGGAATTTTGAGGTAACTTTCCCGGAATTTCTGTGCCACTTTTGGTGTCTTTCCATCAGATTTTGGATCATTTCACCTAGAGCTCTCACCACGCGGTCGCTTTGACGCCATCTTGAAACAGAATGAAAAGAAATTGACGTGCGCTGTATGCTCGGAACCGGAATGACTTTTCACCGCATCGTTTCAAAAGCATCGCTTGCCAACGCAACTGAAGTGGTGGTGGGTTTTTTTATTAGTTTTTTTTTGTCGCTGTAATTATCATAATTTGACTTTTGTTTCGTAAAAATTACGGCAAAATCGTAAAGGTAAACAGGTCTGAACATGCCCATCTCCCATCCCCCCAAAAACAAGTATCTAATATTACTTCAAATGAAGATCAATAAAACATAAAGGAAAATACATTACAAACAGACAAGCAGGTACAAAAGAACACATAAAAACGAAGAAAAACTTAGTACACATCAAAACACAAGAAAAATGCCATACAAAAACAAAGCTCACACAAAAAGGAAATAAAATATCATAAATAGACCTTAGAAACAATCAAATTCAAAAACAGCAGTATTACAATGTAAGTGTGTGTGCACTTACATTGGAAACCCATGCGCATACCCCATCCACAATCCACAACAACAAAAATCTGGAAGTAAGAAACATGCGGGTGGAATATACAGATGGGTTTGCACTTGAATGTGTACATGACTACATATTTTTTATTTCCAGATTTTTTTGTTTTTGTTTTTTTGTGGATTGCAGATGGCATTTTGGTATTTGGTATATTCTAGTCACAGACTTATCTCTGTGAAATTCGGGCTGCTCTCCCCTGGAGAGCATGATGCCGAAAGTGCAGCGCCTACCCAATTTATTTTAAAAAATGGGGGGGGGGGGCACAGGGTGAGGGTGTGTGGGCACACTTGGAAACCCTAGCTATCAATTTGGCCATACCAGGCAGTGGGATTTCTCCCTGCTCCTACCGACTTTCAATTGCCATGGGATTTTTACATGCGTAAAGCGCACGGGTCAGACTAGCTTTTTTAAGTCCCTATCCGAAGGACTGGACGTTCGGTTCGATTTTCCTGTCAAACTAGAAAGAAAGGGCGAAGCCAGGATTCGAGCCCGGGTCACTCACGTTGCAGTCACACATTACATATGGCAGGCGAATGTCTTAACCACTCTGCCACCTTTCTCCCTGGAGTATGCGGATGGTTTTTCGCATATATAAGCACATGCCTGTGGGAGGCAAAATCCTCCAGGAAAGGGCACAAACACGGTGTCAAATGATTACCTCATCCTGTCTGTCGATATCGACATGTTCGCGTTCAGACAGGAACTTCTCACACTGGTTGATTGCCGTTTCCAGAACGTGTAATGGCACCAGAACCCGTTTCTTCTGCTTCTTCTTCTCGTTGCTTCTTTGCTGCCGAGCATCTGGTTTCAACAAAAGTGTGCATGCATACTAACATTAAAAAGAAAAGGTGACACTTTGCTTAGTCACATATTACCTTAAAATCTTAAAAAATAAGGAGGTACGCGTGCACACACACACACACACACACACACACACACAAAATGCACACGTACACAGGGCTGGCTTTTAATTTTCTTTTCACAACATTACTTATGGGATTATGCCAATAATTTGATCTTTATTTCTAATCTTTTCTTTTAGTTTTAGCTGTGTTTTTGCCTGCTGAATAAGTGTGTATTGGTGGCTTAATATTATCTGCGTTTGGCTGTGATTCACCATGCGCTTATCTTGTTAAACAGTGTACTTTTAGTGCATCTTGTCTAGCAATTGTTCTTGCTTCTTTATTTTCCTTTCTTTCTTATGATTTAAAGAACTCACCTTTGTTCATAACAGTGAAACAACTGTTCAACACAAAGTTACAATCACAAAGGGAATAAAGACGGCTGAAAGCAACTCCTGTCAAACATCCCTCGCAGTTCTAATGCAATCAGCAATTAAGTGGAACCTCCCTATAAAGACCTCCCATTATAAGACTCCCTCCCATATAAGACCTACTTCTCTGAGACATTGCCCTTCTTTGTAAGTACAGTGGAACCTCCCTTATAAGACCTTCAAAAATAATCCTAAATGAGGTCTTATAAGGGAGGGGTCTTATAAGGGAGGTAATTTTAATACTTACAAAGAAGGGCAATGTCTCAAAGTATGGCTTATATGGGAGGGAGTCTTATAATAGGTCTTATAAGGGAGGTTTCACTGTATTAAAATTACCTCCCTTATAAGACCTCATTTTTTAAGGTCTTATAAGGGAGGTTCCACTGTAATAACATGATAGACTTACTTTAGAACCAAAACAAAATCAACAACAACATTCGAACAAAACACGAGACTTACACTTCGACTGTGCATCAGCCGCCTTTGCCGCAGCGAACGAGGCCCCCTCATCCCCTCCTCCCGCCTTCTTCCCCGCAGTTTTCCCGCCCTCCGGGCCGAGCATCTTGCCCTCGGCAGGCGAGGGACAGACGCACTTGTTGCTGGTGTTGGAGTTGGGGCGAGAGCGTGTGCACCCGGGGTTGGTGCAGGCCGGCTGGGGTTGGGGCTGGGGCTGGGGCTGGGAGGCATCGTTGGGCGAGGCCTCCCCGACGTCTGAGGTGACCTCCATGTGCTCAGAGTCGTCCTCCTGCGCGGCCTCAGACACCCCGTCCATGTGCTGCTGCGTCACAAACTTCAGGATGTTCATGCAGGTTGTCAGCCGGAAATCCCCTGGGAAAGAAATGACAGCAGCTATGACGACAGTCCAGGACGCTTCAGGGTCAGAACATTTCAGTACCTATAGTGGTACGATATCTTTTTTGGGGCGAGTTAACATCAAGAACAGTCAGAACCCTTCTGGCTTTTTTAAGAATACGTGTACTATATCTTTTGTACCAGTTAAATCCTAAACAGTCAGTAATAGTTAACTCATTCAAGTCATATATGTCCGGAATTAATAGATAGCTGTCAATTTGATGCATTTGCTTCAAGGGAAGTAAATATGTGTGCACACCATACCTTGGTCACTTCTAAACTCGCTTCGCTCCCTTAGACCACACTGTTGCCTCTGACTTTGCTTTTGTAGTGGTTTGTTGAGGGGAAACCAATCGGTGTAGAGTTTTTCTATGAAAAGTCTATATATAAAAAAGTCTGATCTACCCCATCCCTATGTCTAAACCTGAAGTAAAAACCTGTACTCTTCTTTTATTTCTCCATTTGTTTATGTAGGTTTTGTTTGTGTGTACGGCTGGAGTGATTTGTGAGGTTTTTTAATAATTCAAAATCGTTGCGATGCGAATGAGTTAAGCACTTCAGTAATAATACTTGCATGACATGTTTTTTGTGTGTAAAATCCCCGACTCCAATGTTTGGAAACAGAAGAGTTTTTTCCACTGGTATTAATGGTATGGTGGCAAAGAGCCATGTTCCAGAATTTGGTGATCAT
Organism: Phymorhynchus buccinoides; assembly: GCA_017654935.2. Classification (NCBI taxonomy): domain Eukaryota; kingdom Metazoa; phylum Mollusca; class Gastropoda; order Neogastropoda; family Raphitomidae; genus Phymorhynchus; species Phymorhynchus buccinoides. The sequence continues at coordinate 44,530 of JAGGCT020000745.1, read as the reverse complement.
AATGCTAAAGACTGAATCTCAAGTCAAACTTTTTCTCTTAGAGCTGTCACCAGATCTTAATTTGCTTTTAAGTATCTTCAAATGCAAACTATCTTGTGCTCAGTAAATAAATTCCTAACAAAAATGATATTAAAACAATCTGTTTCTCTGTATTTCTACCTTAACTGTCTTAGTCTACTTTACACAAATAAGCTTGAATAATAGTAAAGTGGAGTACTCTTAACGCGAAATTCAGGGGACAAAGATTTGTGTGTGCGTTAGCCATTATTGTGTTAAGCATTAAGTAATAATATAGAGGGATTTCGTCCGTTCAATCAGATTTTTGTGCGTTAACCAATGGAAGTTCAGTTTAACGTCGCATATCGGCTTTCGCCATGTATGACGGGCTGAACAAACCAACCAGGGTATAAACAAAAAATTATGTTCCTGAATCACTGTCTTAGCCAAAAGGCCGAGAAGCGATCAGAATTCGAGGCGTTAACCAATATTTCATGTTATCCAGTTTTGTGTTAACCCCTTGACTGCCACCAACGTATTACATATGCACCTGATGACATCACTGATGATGTCATCAGATGAAGAGGAATAACCCTGATATGCTGGCTTTTCCTCTTGCACAATCAAGAGATCTATATCCCCAGACCATTTTTCCAGATTGTCTCTATCAGTTGTCTTTTTCATGGCATGGTTTGCCCAATGACTTTTTCTTTAATTTTCTCTGGCAGTCAAGGGGTTAAGTGTACTCCACTGTATTCATATCCTGTTGCAATGAGGCTTTATACCGAAAATTATCTGCCCTTGTCTCGTGTCCTGAGATGCGAACGCCACCTACTTAAGATTATCGCCCTTGTCTGTCAGGAACTAGTAGCATATAGCCACAGAAAATTATCTGCTCCTGACTCGTCACCAGGGGGCATCGGCAATTCGGGCCTAAAATTATCGCCCTTTTAAGTCGGCAAGGAGTAGTATAACGCCTCATTCATCTAAACAGTTTTTGGCTGCTCTTTTTCATTCGACATATGAACATAATTTGTAAATCCGTAGCGTTCCAAAGTTGACAAACAAAAGTAATAGCCAAAAAGCTGTTACCTATAAAGGCCCGCTTGTCCTCATCATGGCTGAGCCGATAGCAGCGAGGGAAGAAAGTGTTGGGGTCAACATCGTTGAACCAGGGCACGTTCTTCATGTTCACGCACAAACCAACCTGGCAAGCACACAAACCGCAGCTTTCATCTCAAATTCCTTTCAGTCCAAAATCTAAGGCAGCAGAGCCATTGCCTTTTCTTTTCATTTGAAGTGAAGGCTGGAAAAGGGAGATGTCAAGACAAAATGAACTGCACCTAAAGATCAGTTTTTACTTTTTGAAAAATAATTGCCAATAATTCTGCATATTTCAAGCCCTACTATCTACTGGTGTTTCAAAATCCAGACAGATGAAAAAAGGACAAAAAGATGATAAAGGTTAACAGTACGTCTATTTCAAAATCCAGACAGACGAATGACAAAAAGGATAAAAATGTTTTTAAAAAGTGACAAAGGCCAACAGTGGGAGAATTAGCGTTAATTCATTATATTCTTGCAACATACATGTCTACGAGGAATATTCCTCGCTACAAAGAATCAATGCTTTAAAAGATAACCAGTATTGTTTTTAAACGAAAGTTGAAAAAGAAAAATTTCTCTGTAACCAAACTTCATTGGGTTTTGATTGCAATTTCTTGCTGATTTTTATGTCTTGTGTGTGTGTGGTTTTGTGCGGGTGCGATGGTGTGTGTGTGTGTTGGGTTTGTTTGTGGGGTTTTTTTGGGGGGAGATGAGTGGGGGGTATATATAGATAATCCAAGATAAACTGGGGGGAGGTGGGGGTATAAATTGATAATACAGTGGAACCTCCCACTTAAGACCTTCAGAAATCATCCAAGATGAGGTCTTATAAGAGAGGGGTCTTATAAAGGAAGTAATTTTTATATTTACAAAGAAGGGCAATGCCTCAGAGAAGTACTTCTTATGTGGGAGGGAGTCTTATAATGGGAGGTCTTATAAGGGTGGTTCCACTGTATCATCACTAGGCAAGGTGAGGGGATTATGAATAACTGAACATAAACTGTGACTAAGCTGTCAGAGGAAGTGACTGACCTTTGTCGTGAAGGACCCGGCCTTGAAGTAATGGTTGACCATCTGATCGCGGGTCAGGTAGCGATAGTCAATGACGTCCCGCTTCAGCACCCAGAAAAAGGAAGGGTTCGTGTTCCGCAGCATCCGCGACTGCACATTTGTACAACTCTGAAAGCCCTCTGAATATCTGATTTTGTAAGAAACTTTCTGTGCCAAGAAGGAAGAGTGTTTGAGCATGAAGAGAAATCGTGGTATGAAAACTTTCAATGTTTTTAAAAGCAATCAAGATGAGTTAGGCTGGGTTCACATTAGACGCGTAAGTTCCGTACAGAAAACCCTAAATAAGTGGAAGAAAGAAGGATAAAAGTTTACGCATATAGGGGAAATTCGGACATGTGCGCAAATCTTTTCCTTTCTTTGTTTCACTTATTTATGGATTAATTCAGCAGGCAAAAACGCAGCTAAAACTAAAAGAAAAGATCAGAAGTACATATCAAATTATCGGCATAATCCCATAAGTAATGTTGTGAAAAGAAAATTCAAAGCCAGCCCTGCGGAGAAAGCTTGAGGGAAAAAATATATAGTCTCTACAAAATGCTAGTAACAAGTTGCGACATGGTTTCAAATTTCACACACCTCTTCATTTTAAACAAACCTACAATATGTTCTTGTTCTTAATTGTAGAGTTTTACCCTTTACTCTTTTTTCACATCACTTCCTTTTTCTCTCCAAAGGCAAAACAACAACAAAGACCTAACAAAATACAGTAAAAGTCAATATCAAAGGGACTGAAATTTTATTTTGAGAAAGCCAATATTTTGAGTTAAAAAGACTTTTCAACATAAAGATGATTAAACTGGGACCCAAAAATGATTGTGAGTTATCCAGTGTTTTTGAGTTACCCGTTTTTGAGTTATCAGGATTCCACTGTGTAATAATTATTAACTGCATGCATTATGATTGATATTCTATTCCCATGATTGGTGTATTTTAAAGTCACAGGATTATATGGTGCATGATGTGTTTATACTCTGCTCCACACGTGTGTGTGTGTGTGTGTGTGTGTGTGTGTGTGTGTGTGTGTGTGTGTGTGTGAGTGTGTGTGTGTGTGTGTGTGTGTGTGTACACGCGCATGTGCGCGCGTGCATGTGCGCATGTGCATGTGCGCTCTCTCTCTCTCTCTGTGAGTTTTTATGTTTCACTTCAAAACAGAAATCAAGACAATGCAGCAATGACAGTCCCATCACTGTGAATAAAGAAAGATCGGGTGAAGGCGTAATGCAATGATGTGACGAGACCAATCATGGTGAAAGCTAGTGCTGCTCTTACCCTTATATCATACTAGCTGTGCAACCCTTGGCACATGAGACATAGCTTTAATGACTCAGCGCTTCGTGCTCGGTTCGACCCCCTTGCGCTTCGCCCCCTTGGCGGAGGTTTCCGAAAAGTAAGGACGGCATGACCTTCGGAGGGTGCCAAGGATGCTTGATACCAAATTTAGTGTTAATGACTCAGCGCTTCGAATCTTCGCGCTTTGCACTCGCTTCGACCCCCTTGCGCTTCGCCCCCTTGGCGGAGGTTTCCGAAAAGTAGACGGCATGACCTTCGGAGGGTGCCAAGGATGCTTGATACCAAATTTGGTGTCGATCGGTTGAGAACTGTGGCCATGTATAAGGGACACACACACACACAGACACACATACAGATTTTGAAAATATATATAAGATATTAGGAGCCATGGCACAGAGACAGAAAAAAAGACAGAAACGAGTTCAACACATTAACATTACAATATTTAAGAGTTTATTGTTTATCAAGCATTTCATAACTGAAAGTGAAATGTCTGTTAGTTGGTAGAAGGGAGAGAGAGGAGGAAGGACAGACACACTGAGCATATGAGAGAAAGCACACACACATGTATGCATATGCACACATTTACACACACATGCACAGACACACACACACATACAAACACACACACATTGACCTACACAAAACGCCTAGATGCCGTACATTCTAAATATCAAATAACAACAATATTATTTTACCCTTACACATACATTTAAATAAACAGAACTTGTTAAATATTAAATAACAATGGCATTATTTTACCTACACATACATTCAAATAAATAGTTCTTGTTAAATATTACCAAATTAATAATAAGCTATGAAAGTAACAATAACATAACTTACCATAATTCCATACAGGCCATCATCTTCTTCCCAAGGTGGGATCTTCGGCTGATCATCTAAAAATATGAAAATGGAGAATATTTTTTATGAAATAAAAAAAAAACCCACAACCACCAGTTCATTAATTCATTGAATTCTGGTTATAATTCTTATCAGCAGAAATCTATGATGAATTTCTTTGTCCTACTTTCTCTCAAACTCCCCTTACCATCAGCATACACATATACACATGCGTGCAATACACACACATACACACACACACAGAGTTCATTAATTCATTGAATTCTGGTTCTAATTCTTATCAGCAGAAATCTATGATGAATTTCTTTGTCCTACTTTCTCTCAAACTCCCCTTACCATCAGCATACACATATACACATGCGTGCAATACACACACATACACACACACACAGAGTTCATTAATTCATTCATTTCTGGTTCTAATTCTTATCAGCAGAAATCTATGATGAATTTCTGTGTCCTACTTTCTCTCAAACTCCCCTTACCATCAGCATACACATATACACATGCGCGCAATACACACACACACACACATAAACACGCACACACACGTGCATGCGCGCACACATACACACACACACACACACACACACGAGTAACAAAAAAACCTCACTGTCATCATCACTTGTGTCAGCACCATCATCATCATCGTCGTCATCATCATCACCATCATCATCATCATCATCAGAGGTTGTCTTTTTGCGCTTGGTTCGAGGCGTTTTCTTGGCAGTTGAGGTGATCTTGTAGAACTTTTCCACCCACCCTCGGCGCCGCAAGCTGTGTCGAATGCTGGAGTACCCACCTTGGATGGTGAACACTTTGCGATGCTGTCATAGAATGCATGATAAAAATCAGAAGGATGTTGTAGTACAAGGGACAATAAAATTCAGAACAAAGTTGGAAACAGACAATTCAGCATTCACACACACACACACACACACACACACACACACACACACACACACACACACACACACACACACACACACACACACACACACACTGATACAGATACATATACAGACACATTGACACACACTGATACAGACACATATACATAGACACAGACACACACATTAACACTAACACACATACACATACACTGATACAGACACATATACAGACACAGACTCACACAAACACACACGCACACAGACACAGACACACAGTCACAGTCACATAGACACATACACTGATTCTCACACACATATATAGAGAGAGCAAGAAAACACAACAAATCAATTAACCTACCAATGCCAAATTTTTAGCTCTTTTTTTTTTTTAAGGATAAAAATATTTAGTTTAAAAAAAAGCAAAAAATCCTCTCTTCCACCTTCCCCCATCTTCTCCTTAACTCTGCCTTCTTTTTCTCCCAAATAAACACTAATATTGGTAAAGGTCAAGATGTGCCACCCCCCCCTACATTTCTCGATTAATTGTATTTTTCCGTTATTGCCTTTCTTACCATACATAAAGCTGTATTTTAGGAACATTTTCACCAAATTATCTTTTTGGAATACTAACCTTAACCCTAACCCTAGCCCTAACCCTAGCCCTAACCCTAGCCCTAACCCTACCCCCCACCCTATAAGACAGAAAAACGCAACGAACCACAACTGTGACAAATCGCGGTGTACTGCAGTACATAGTGGGGGGTAGGGCTAGGCTTAGGGATAGGGTTAGTATTCCAAAAAGGTTATTAGCTAAAAAATGTTCCTAAAATACAGCTTTATGTATATATGGTAAGAAAGGCAAAAACGGAAAAATAGAATTAACCGAGAAATGCAGGGGGGGTGGCACATCTTTACCTTTACCCTAATATTAAAGAACTTATACTTTTCTACTTGATTCTATGCAATAAAAAGCTTGAACCATGATAACGTGCCAGGTAGACACTATGATGCTTACAAATAAGATCAGGACAAATTACCTTGATAGCTTTTTCCACCATTTCTTTGGCGGCTCGAAGTCGCTCCCCATCATTTACTGTAGAAGACTTGCGACTCACTTTGGGACGGCCCAAAGTTGGCATCGTCTTACTGCGAGTCAGCGACTCGCCCAAGTCATTATCTGGCAGAACAGAAATATGCATATTATATCTTACAATGGATTAATGTTGAGTCCTATAATAAGAAATCTACCTTATCAGTCAAAAACAATTAAATACATTATGGAATACTCAAATAAAATTACACACACACACCAACAACAAAAAAACGCTGATCACTAGAAAAACCAGTGTTTCTTAAAGTCTGTTTTGAACAATAACTGGTTGAAGAGTTCTGTAATAAATCCCTAGCATTGTTATAGTATGCATAAAGAATATGTCTAAAAGTTGTTCTGCATGCAAGTACTTGCCCATGCAGATGTGCAAGAGCTCAATTAATACAAGCACACACACACGCAGACATGCAAAAGCTCAATTAATGCAACACACACACACACATGCAGACTTGCAAGAGTACACTTAATACAAACACACACACATGCAGGCATGCAAGAGCACAAAGTCAAATACAGGCACACAGTCATGCAGACATGCAACAGCTCAAATACAGGCGCACACACATGCAGACTTACAACAGCTCATGCAAGCATATGAATGATGCTGGCTTGTAAGAGCATGGATAAAGGTACATGTACATATAATTTGGTTGCTCGCTCACTCGCTCTCTCTCTCTCTCTCTCTCTCTCTCTCTCTCTCTCTCTCTCTCTCTCTCTCTCTCTCTCTCTCTCTCTCTCTCTCTCTCCATATATGTTAAAGGTCATATATATTTATTTTTTATCTCTTTTCTCTATTGTTTGTATTGTGGTCTATGGCCAAAATACAATTTAAAAAAATATGTTTTCTCTCTCTCTCTCTCTCTCTCTCTCTTCAACAAACACACATACCCGACGTGAGTGCACACATTTAAGAAAAGCATGATAAACTTTAAACTCATACTCAAGCAAAACTAAAGACTCAGCAAAAAAAGCCAAAAGAACTAAAGCATCAAATATATAAACAAACAAACAAAAAGCTCAAAACTAAAAAATGGGGGGAAAGCACAACTACGGGACTGCAACGAAAGATCATTCCTAATCTGAAAGCATAAGAACTCATCTACTTGAAAGTTAACACTCTTATACAATTGTATTTGTATTCTCCTCCATTTTGTTTTATCATTCTTTCAAAAGCGGTTTAGTCTTTAAGTCAACTAAATGGCTAGCCACAAAAGAGTTACCCGGTACTACAGCATGGTGAGAGGACTCATTTCTGCCTTTCATAACGCAATTAAGTGCTGGTTTGCTTTTATTGTGGACTTTCAATCTGGTGCAAAGAGGACAACCATTCTCTTGTAGAAAGTCTTCTAGCTCAGCTTGAACATTCACTGTGGACATTCTTTGCAGGCCGACATGCAGACTGAAGAGTCTTTCACGAGACGAAACAGCTGTCTTTGCATAGGCATTGTCTATCTCCCCCATTGGGAGAAAAGGTAAATCAGCACATTATTTTCTTTTCTTCTTTTCAGAACACAGAACAAATCATAAAGTTAAAGTTATAGTAATTGAGATTGTTTCTTAGGTTCACAAACACATACATTTGACACACAAAACGTTTTATTAAAGCAAACTATCTCTCTCTCTATATATATATAGGTACGGAGCTGGCTATTCACTGAGATTTTTCTTTCATACTATATATATATATATATATACATGAGGAAAGTTTAATGGTGTGTTTGTTTTTTCTTCTTCAATTTTTTATCTTTCATAACGCATGGCCTTAAAGGTGTCTCATACGCTCTATATTCGGATGCAAACGCGCTCTAAAAACGACACAGCATGGTTTTAAAATATCGATAAGCACAGACTGCAAACTCTATCGCTATTACCTATCACGTTCTTCCAAATAAATTGAGCATTCACACATTTATTTCCAAAAATTGCAGATCTGCCAGCCCGAATCAGCCTGCCATTCAGTCTCACAGACAACATCATTTCTTGGAGAATTACATCCTTGATTTGACGTCACCCACAGATGCTGGCTTGAAACAAGAGAAGACTTCTTTGAGAGACGTCATAGCTTTATAATTCTGGCGAACAAGGTTTCATCAAAAGTAGACGAAGTTCTAGTGAAATCCAGTGCATTTTTGCCAATTATGACTTATCGGCTCAATTTATTTTGAAGAATGTGACACACAAGATAGGTAAATACGATAGAGTTCGTAGTCTGTGCTTACCAGGCTGTGGCATTTTTCAGAGCATCTGAGTAGAGCGTATAATTATTAATGTCCTTTAAACACAATGGCCCTAACTAATCTGAGTCATTGGATTAACTGTTCACTTACAACACTTACCAAAAAAGATCAAGTGTTTTCCCAGTCATCTCACCTGTAGGTGTACTCTTCATTATAAAAACATGGTTCTTTAAAATAAAACCATACAATGACTGTCATTGATGTCAAGGAAGCTATGTCTTTTAGAATGCCTTTATAGTTTTTGTGTGCAAAGCAACAATAAAGGTAATTATTTATTTTTTAAAGCTATTCAATTTGATATAAATTGGTTTGCTTTCCTAGATTAAGTTTAAGCCCTATTTTGCACAAAAATCATCTGTAACTTTTTTTTTTTTTTAGTTTACTCTGCACTAAAGCTAAGGGAAAATGGGCGTAAACAAAAGCAAAAGCACTTTGATTTTCAAAAATAATAAAACGAATACAGTTAATAATTTTAAGGAATAACACAAATATATTACAATTTTTATTAAAACATTTTTTAAAGAAATTGTTAAAAAGCTTTGAATACAAAATATCAAAACTACCAAAGCAATATTTCATGCATCTAGGGGTAAAGCGCAAATGTCTGTGCATCCATCCTTCTAAAACTCAAAACTTTTGGCTGTAAGAGTCTAAAACTCCAAGATTAAATATTCTTGATCAGCATCACTCAAGGAAAGCATGAAGGTGCATAAACACCAGACAAACCAAAGAACATTACTCAGACCATCGACGGTTACAGACTGAGAACTGTTGGACCGACCCTAAGGCCACATATACCAGTACTCTTGATCGGTATCACCCAAGGAGTACATGTAGGCACAAATCTCTGCCAAGGAAGCCCACCCAGACTACGGTGGGTAAGACTCATAGACCTCAAGACCCAAATTTATGCTTGATCAGCATGACCTAAAAAAATACAACGACGCATACTAAAACAGTGCAAATTTCCACCAAGGAACACTACTCAGACCACAAGGATGTACTGGGTACATATTTTTTCCCATTAGGTAAAGGACAAGTTGTCAGGTTATAATGGGGGTGAACTATGTCAATGGAAGTGGGCCTGAAGTGCCTGACAAGGTAACAATTTAGGTCAAGATTAGCACGAAGGTCATGGTAAAGGTCAAAACTGCAAAAAGATTTCTCAGGTAAACAGGTCTCGCAGCCTCTTAGTCTTACTCCTAAGGATAAGAGTGCACAGGTCATTATACGTATAGGCAAAACTTGTTCATGCTTTTATCTAATTAAAAGAAAAGAAAATGTGCAGCAAGAATGGTCTCCAAAGAAAAGGTGTTTAGTGCAGCATAGAGTGTTTAGTGAGCATTCTTAAGCCGTGTAACCTTTGTGGGGCCTGTTCTGGGAGATGCGCTTACACTTGGCTAGGTCAGGGAACCACGGTTTCACCTTGAGGTGTTTCTTCTTTCTCACTTTCAGCACCAAATCACAGCCACTGGCCGCATAAGGGCCTGCAATCAGGTCCCAAGCTGTTCTAAAGATACACTGCATGCATCGGTGCCAAAGTTGCAATACACAAACAGGGGCTAGCAAAGGCTAAATGTTTTACAAAATACCTATTTGACTTTCTACAAGATAAATCCACACCCCAAGTTTCTCTTTCTTAAATAGTTTCAAGCACATTATATGCTAATAAGCATCACCAAGAAGTTAGCAACAAATAACCCCCCCCCCAAAAAAAAAAAAAAAAAAATGATGCTCAGACCATTCTTTCTCCATTGTATTTGAACTGTTTGGCAATGCTGAAAGAAATCTATTTCTATTGCGGCGATTTGCCCCAAAAGTTCCATACATGTTAACTGACAAACAAATTTTGCCTTTTTTGTCAAATTCAAAATCACAATAACCAAACATATACATGTGCTAAAACTTCCTTCCACACCCCTTACAATTATTTGTATATTAGGGTTTGTTCAAAACTGCAATAAACTGTTCTCACTTATAAAAATTTATATTAGAGATTTCATTCTATTTTTAAAATGATGATTTTTTAGGCTGCTCTTAACATACACACGATAACATACACACGAATATTTTGAATATTTGTATTTATAAAACATCAAGTTGCATGTGAAACAACAGAGGATTAAACCCCATCCAAAAAAAGTTCAATTGTAGCTCTACACATATAGATTAACATTAAGATTCAGACTACATCCTTTTATACCAAATGGTGTCTTTTTCTTTCTTCTTTTTTTCCATATTTATTATTGCGTCCTACCCAAAGGGATGGGACTTCATTTCGTTGGGTGAAACCAGAAGATACCATCAGCCTTTTCCCTTCCATTCGTGACAATACCCTCTGGCTTTCACCCGACGACGTGATCGCCGCCACTACTGACCGGTGAGCAGTCGGTGCAGTCCCGTAGCCGGAGGGGACAGTACTTTCCCTTGCCCTGCCTTACCCCCCACACTGTGCCTCGCCTCCTCCCCCATCATATTGCTGCTGAAGTCAAGCTGCGCTTGCATGTCGCTGTCGCCCGCCTCCCTGTCCGACTGGTGGGCGCTGTTGTTCACATTACAGCCGCCCTGCACACACACACACACACTCAGGGGTTCAGCAACAATCATTACTGTCACCAGGCTACAAACATGGGATTTTAAAATTGTTTAAAAGAAGCACATTTGTTTATATTATAAGCTCTGATGCAATAACCTAAGTTTCAATAAATTATTACTTCACACACACACACACACACACACACACACACACACACACACACACACACACACACACACACACACACACACACACACACACACACACACAGGACTGGACTGGAACCAGTTTACTATTAGATTAAAAATAAAAAGACAAACACATACTCTCTCTCTCTCTCTCTCTCTCTCTCTCTGAGCTCTCTCTCTCTCTCTCTCTCTTTCTCTATCTCTCTCTCATCACGATTTATAATTAAAAGTAATAAAAGTATTTTTAAATTTACCGTAGATCTAGATGAGCAAAAACTCTCTAAAGAGTTTTAGACACATTGGTGGTCATTCACACATAAACTGACACATGTCTAAACCAGTACACTGAAAAGGCTGATCTGATTTCAATATACATTCTACAAATAAATTCAAAGCAAGGTATAAAAAAAACCCAGCACACTGAAACATTGATCTTACTTTAAAAAATACACTCCACAAACACACAATGAACACAAACGAAGCAAGACAGATTTTTAGGTAGGAGGGGGGTGGAAACAGGAGGGAGAGAGGTGAGAAGGGGGTGGATAACCACATCTAATGACAACCTTTGTCTAAAAGGCTTATAAAGCCCAATACACAAAAGACTAGCCGAGTTCCCACATTAAGGTATGCTCTCAGACACCCGACACTACACAGAAGGCCTACACGCTCCAAGGGATCAAAGAGCAAACACCACAGGATATATAGCCTGGCAAGTTGCCAGTCAGATCTG